>UELX01000128.1:0-125118 GCA_900480035.1 Eupelmus urozonus | reverse complement strand
ACACAATTAACACAAAACGAGTGTAAATTAGAAGCAAATTTTGTGTTTTAATTACACAGAAAATTTGTATATATTTATACAGTATTTGTGTATTAAGCATCAATTTACACAAAACACACAATTTTCTACTGTGTTGATAGCATAATTCAACAATTGAATTTCTATCGAAACCCGATGTGTATTAATAAAACTACCCTTTCAATCCCATCTCTTAATCCTAATTTCACAAAACACATCTCACATCCCCTAACCCACCGCAACCAAAAAAATCCCTCACATCCCCAGCGCACCAAAAATCATCCAGACCCTCAAACTCCTCGCCTCAATGCCAGCTTTCAGCACCTTTCAATTCAGGAAATCAAAAGATTCCCCCGCACATTTCCCATAGCGATTTCAGCTCCCCAAAGCGCAGCATTGATAAATCGTTGATGCAGCAGCAGCCTCGCTTCCACCTATATCCGCGTATCTCCGTCCCCCGAGCGATTCTCAAAGCTCCGGCGCGCGCGCGCGCGTCCGGCGCGACACTGTGTGCACGCGGCTGTATCGGAAGAAAAGAGCGAGCCGGGGCCCCGACAAAAGACCGGCTCGCCGACGCTCTAAGAGTGCTTTCCTCTCTTTCTCGAGAAGCATCATCCCTCGAGAGGCTGCCTCTCTCGCTCGGGAGAGATAAAAATTTTTCGGTCAATGCGAGGCTATACACACGCGAGAGATAGCGTTTAGATTACTAGGGCTTCTTATTAAGCTTCCGTTCAATTTATTGGCTGCGTTTGCGTTTCTACGTCTCCGGTGCTTGATTAATTTTACATTCGTCGGCTCTCTCCGTGAAATCGGTTTACTCGCATCCCCGACTGATCTCGAAGCGCAAGCCGCCTCCAGCTTAAATAAACAAACAGCGCGTCTTCGGATTTGCATCGGGATCGAGCTTCCAGCTCGCCGGCTTAGTTTTTACCAACTGACTATGTATATATGCACATTATATTATCCCATTCGCGTAATTGGCTATGATTCGCGCGAGATCGCCAGGACGAGGGCAAACAGATACGTATATAGAGGAGACGGAGAGGTAGGGTTGGTCATCAAGCGCCCTCGAGAGAGACGGCTATGTATTCGTGCCGGTCGGAATATGCGGAGAGTTAACAGCGAGGACGAGAGAGTATACCGGAGTGCTAAGATAATTACGCGCTATGCCGGCGTATACGTTAATCCGGAGAGCGCGCGTCAACTAACTGTTATCAGCTCTCGGCTCTCTCGCTCGCCTGCGACTTCCGAGATTCGCTGATGGCGCCGGCCGAGCGCTGAGGTTCATAGCTTTTGGGAAGGAGTTGGGAAAAGTTGAGATGTTTGCGAAGATGCGGGTGGTTTGAGGGGGTGTAATGATGATGGGACGGTTAGGGATGGATTTGGGTATTTTTTATTTGGAGGGAGGAATTAGAATTGAGCGATGTTTGAAAGGAAATATGTCGATGTTTCTTTTTTGCAGTTTTTATGTTTATAGGGAAAAAATGTTTTTTGAAGTATGCAAGTGAAGTAAAAAATTTGGCAATGTTTAATCGGCAAAGCTTTTTGAAAAAGAGGGTGGATAGAACGTGAACGCGAGAGCAACAAAAATATTCTAACACCGGGAGGATATTATTTTTTCCTCTTTTATTTCAGTTGTATTTTTGTCATCATTTTTTTCGATTTTCTAGAGGAAATAGGCTATCAGACTGGCAAATTATGAGAAATGCAAAAAGCTCGGGAAGTATTGTTGACGTTCATCACAATGAATGTATACATGGAAAAAGAGAATTCTAGAAAGTCTGCGAAATGATGGATTATACTAAAGAGCACTATTTTATAGAAATAATGAAGAATATTTTTTACGCTTTCGTGACGTATTACGACGTAACATAGTTTGATCAATATTTTTATGTTAAGAGAACTGTAATCCTTCATGAAACAAAATTCTTGCAATGACTAGAACGTTATACTAAAATTTATTGAAACTCATATTTATCGCTAATATTAGTACTCGATATTTTTTGTAATATTTACTCAAAATATAAGACTTAAAATATAAAAGTAAATTCTTCGTTCCATTACAACGTGGAATTAGAAAAAATGTTTTTATTTTAAAAAGAATTGTTCGTTTATTGAAAAAGCTTAATATTTTAACTTTGACAAACCAAAATGTATATAATTCAATCATTTTTTGCATGCCACGAAACTATTTTTTTAAGACCCTCTTAAAACTTCAATTTGATTAAACAAAAAAACACATCTAACAATTTTTCGCCAAGTTAACAAACGAACAATAAATTCTCTCAACTATACTAGATCTTTATTCTTAATAGAAATTCTGGTAACTATAATAATACAAAAGAACTTCCTCTCAGTGTTGACTGCAGATGCCATTAAAGTCCTTTATAGATCAAACAAAGTCCGTCTTCTTTATAAAGGACTTTAAAACCGACTACCTCAATCGGTGGACTCCGCAGTCTTAGGTCACCGGCTTAATCGATTTTATAATTACATTACCCGCTCATTCCCTGCCCCAACAGCGAGTCTCTATTTGCCTCTAAAAAACACAGCCAACTCGATTAATTCTCCTTATTTAATATGATAGTCCCACACTCGGCCTGCACTCCACCTTCCTCCTCTCGCCTTAAAACCACACACACACACACGTAGTCGCAGCCACCTTGAGCATACACAGACCCTATATACGCAGCCGGCAAGAGCGGAAAGCGCAAAAGACAAATCGAAGAGGCGCGCAAGCTCCCGGCGCGTCTGCGGCGGCGGTTAAAACACGAGCGGAGGGAGGCAGAGCTAAAAGTCGCTTGACGAGCTCTTGAGCGACTTGAATTACCCGACATCTGTAGCGCTAAGCTCGTCAAGAAGGGGAGGTAAATAAGCCGCGCGCGCGCGCGGTGTGTTTACAAGAAAGTTGCGAGTCGCTCGGCGAGCGCGGCAGATTAAAACGGCGCCAGCCAGGAGCGAGTCACATTTGCGGATATGCGTCGCTATTTGCTCTCACGGCGTCTCCAAGTTTTCGACTCTCTCTCTCGCACACGACTTCAGGTGAAGCGCCTCGAGCCGCCGGATCGATAAAGCTCGGCTTTTCGGCAGTCGAGCGTCTATATGTAAAAAGGAGGCCGCGCAAGCACACCGGCTAATGGACGCGACTCGTTATCCCAGCGTGAAACAGTTGTTCCGGAAATTGTAGGATACAGGCGGCCTGTGCGAGTGCGGCCGCGTAAATTTTAAGTCCGCATTAACCCAATTCGCGCTTTCTCTCACTCGCTCGCTCGGCCACTTGACGAGCAGCGAACGAAGAGAGAAAGCTGATCGATCGGATTTGCTAGGAGCAAGCTGGAATCATCGCCGGTGGATATATACTTTCCCGCGGAGCTGCACACGATTCCCGCGCCCTTGCGCCACTTTCGATTAACCCTGTTTTCCATTTTACGGCGATGGCCCGGAGCTTGCAAGCTCCTGTATTCTACGTCGCCTCATATCGCCGCGCACCGGCGGCGGCCGCGAAAAAATATCGACTGCGGCATCATATTGTCGAAATTGAATTTTGCGGCGATACGCCGTGTACGTATATACACGCCCGATGACTCCTACGCTCTGTACATTCCGCCCTATATACATATACGGCCTGGCGGCGCGCACCGCATAGAGTAGCCTGCAAGCCAGAAACATATTTGAATCAATATCTTTGCGGTGCGCGCAGCAGGGGAAGGGAAGGGAGGCCTGGCAAGTTTTGACCGCGCGTTCGGGGTGACCGAAAAAAGCTCGCCGCCAAAAGCTTTGCCGCGTCGCTCGAGTCTATATATGCACCGGGGCGCGTAGAGTAACACGGCGACTTTGCCACCTCTAGCCCCCTCGCGTCCTTTTTACGCGTCTTTTCCGCATAATGCGCGCGCTCGCGGCATTATTAATTACGAGGCGCTGTT
Organism: Eupelmus urozonus; assembly: GCA_900480035.1. Taxonomy (NCBI): domain Eukaryota; kingdom Metazoa; phylum Arthropoda; class Insecta; order Hymenoptera; family Eupelmidae; genus Eupelmus; species Eupelmus urozonus. The sequence goes on along the minus strand of UELX01000128.1, from coordinate 121,177 downwards.
ATTGCCGCCATTAGCAAGCACAAAAGGGCGCAGGCGGTCCGGAAAAATGGCCGGGCGAGAGGGAAATTCGCGCGCTCGATCGCGGGAGAGCGGAGAACAATCGGCGCAAAAAGCGCAACTAGCGAGCTTTTTTTCTCCGCGCGCGCATAGAGCGAGCTTTGCGGAATTATTCAGGCTTGTGATGCGCGCGCGCGCGACGCGAGCTCTATTTCCTTTTGGTTTGTGCTTTTTTGAGCGACAGGCTTTCGCGCGGTTGCGGTAAAAGGTGAAAGGCTATTTTTTTATTTCGCAGGCCTGGCGAACGCGCAGAAAGGCGCCAGCTGGAAAATTGGGTGTACGTTAAGCTTGATTATATGCGATGAATATTAAAATTATTTATTTTAATCTTACGCCGAAATTCGCGCGAATCGACGTAATACCCGCACTCCAATTTATTTCGACTTACGCAAATAATTAACGGCGGGTAACACGTGCAAAGCCGCAATTTTTTATGGCTCGACTTTGGTGCGGTTATTACAACGAATTACATATAACTGGACAGCGCCGCGCGCGAGTTAACGGATTTAAAACGCGTCTATATACACAAATGAAATACGCTCATATCGACAATTCGCCCGGGCAGCGCGCATATATAATTCACCGGTATTGGTTTAATCTCCCATTTGCTGTTATTTCGACACGCGCGGCTTTAGCAGCTTTCAATCGGCCAAGCTCGGGCGCGCGTTAATTCGTAACGAAACGAGCATTTATCATCCGTCGGCGCAACCTACTTGTTCGCTCTCGCAAAAAAAAGGGGGCAACAAAAAGAAGAAAAGCTCGGGCGCGCAAGCGCGATTTACTCGGCAAAAAGCTCGCGCATACGTTCTTACGCCGTAGGAGATTGAAAGCTCGGCTAAGAATATATATTCCGGCGAGCTTTTTCCCAGGCTTCCGCGCGCGTGCCGAGTATATGCGCGGGAAACATTTGGCTGAAAGCTCGCGCGATAAGTTCGGCTTGGCTCGGATTCGCGAAAAGAGCTCCGCCTCCCCCGCTGAGCAAACAAGCTTGAGCTTTCCGCGCTATATAAGACTCAGCGTTCGAAAAAAAGCTCGCACTCCTCGGCTTTAATTACCGCGCACGCACGCGAAAGCTCGGTCACGCATTATCGATTTTTCGCGAGGCTGCTGCTGCTGCTGAGCGCACGTAATCTCGTAATGTCCAGGAGGAGGGCTGAGCTCACGTTTCGCTGGCGGTCGAGGAAAAGTCACTTACCCGTTGAGAAAAGTGCAGAAGCTGCGGTGCGCGCGCGCGCGCGCAAGGACGTGAAAATCGTGCGAACGAAACCCTTCTGCATGTTATGGCCGATAAAAACAACCTTACGCTCGCGCCTGCCTGGCTTTTTCGCCGCGTGCGGCTGGATTCTGGCCGGAGGATTGGCTTAAAGGGAGCTGGGTTACGGCCTGCTCGAGCGTCTAGTTATTGTTATATAGTGAATAGTTTGGGAGAACGGGCCGCTGGAACGGTGAGATTATGTTCAGTGGCTGTGTATAGAGTTACTATAGATGCTTTCTGTAGTATCGATTCGATGCTGCTGCAGAGTTGGCAGGTGTTTCTTTAGTGGAAATGTACGAGATTCGTGTAATTTTGAAGTGATAAATATTAATGCTCGCGTGATGCGGGAACAAAAGAATAATTAATTTTTATTTTTGAAAAATGTCACATTTTCTACTTTGATGCATAAAGTTCGAGTTTTACGCGCTTTAATACGTGAAAAACTCCTTCCAAAGAAGCTTTTTCGAAAATAAATGGAAAGTGCTGTTTTCCATGACACACACATCCGCACACTAGCTTGAATAAAACATTATTCAAACGGATCTCCTTTCTCGTATTTGCCTGATTGCTCAACACCAATAATTTATTTTTATCACCCTCCTAACTATCATACCCCAACCCTCATCCCAGCGCATCAGCCCTTCAATAATATCAGTCCTGCAGCTTTTTACAGCCATGTCTATCAATCAATCGACATATCCGCGAGCGAGAAAAATCACGCAGCTCGGCATCCTCCCCAAGGAGGCCCTTAATTTTTCAAGCGCGCTCGTATCTCGCTTTGTTCGCTTACACAGAGCGCGCGCGATGCAGAGCAGAGGAGCGGAAGAGCCAGAAGAACCGTGAGGCGCGCGCGCAGAAGAAGCGGAGAGGCAAGAAGGAAGCGCGGCGAAAAGTGCAAGTGCACGATCGAGTGGAACCACTCCTCTTTTCCTCCTCAGTCGGGCGCAAAAAAGAGAGACAAAGGGACGCGCTCTCGCGAGGGTAGAATATAGATATACGCGCGGAGCGCGCGGTTTGTGTATATAGAAAAAAGCTCCGTTCCTCCCCTTAACTCCTGGCGCCTGGCGATTCCGTTCCGCTACAGCACTTTGATTGGATTTCAGTGAGTTTCGTTCCCATTTGATTGAAGTTTTCTCGTTACGAAACCAACGTCGGCGCGGAGATTAATTAACGTTTCTCACACACGCGTGCATATATATACGCTAGGTTGAGCTCTGGTTTCGCATACGTCAGATTAACCAAAAAATGGAGCGCGCCGGGGATGGTATAACAAAAATCTCGAAAGAGATTTCCCCCTGGTGCTAGTGTAAATTTCATCAGGTCACGCGGGGTGATTATCGTGAAAGGCTTCTTTCTCGAGCTGTCTTTTCCAAAGCGTGTCAATAGGCTTTTCATACGCGCCGTCAATAGTCTGTATAATACGAATCATTCAAAGCTGCTCCCATTCGGATCCTCATCTGTTAACGATCCCGTTTGACGAAATTACTCGTTATATATTAAACAAAAGCGGCAGTATACTCGACGTAATCGAACCGAAAAACAACAGCAAAAGACCAACAGTCGCGCGAAACCATCCCGGCATAAATATTTAATAATCCAAGCGTCAACACTCGCCCCTTTGAGGCCGTAATCGGCCTCGTTAGCGCAGCGCGCCAGCGCCGCGTGAAAGTAATTCATCGCGCGCGTGCCCGAACGCATCGCTCGCAATTCCAGATGACGCGCAGATGATCAAATCTGTGTCAAGCTCGGACGAGCTTGCGTTAGCTCAAGTCAGTCGTGATTTGCCGGGCCGTCGCCGCGCGGTCAATTGTTTAAACTGTTGGCTTTGCGCGACGTTGATGCGAGGGAGGAAGAATGAAGGAATGGCCGATATATTGGTTTTGTATTGTTTGGATGCTGGGGGAGTATGGTAAGGTTGACGGATGGTCGATGGTGATTTACATTTTTATACAGTTAGGGGACATATTGGGCTGTTTGGATTTATGAATTTATGAAAATGATTTACGAGGAGTATTATGTAGATGTCGATTTTATTAAACAATGCGTGTTAAAATATTTTAAAAGGGTTTTTTTTTCGGTAGAGATATGAATTATTAGGTATTTATATATTGGCGGGGGCTTTAGCATACATAGTGGAAAATTTTCCGGGCTGGTGTAAGTGTCATTATTTAAATTTTATTGCGAACAACGGCGGCTGTCAAAGGGTTTTAAAATCACTGTTTGATTTTCGGCGGGCCAATTTTTCCGCCTCTCGTCAATCTCGCAGAGCACAATTTTTACCGTCCCATATCCGATTCCACTCTCCTTTACTCCTCGTTCCGTAATTTTATCGCGCTCATTACGCCCCTAATTTAATAAAATTCGAGGCAGCCGGAAAAATTCCCGTAATAAATTCCATCCCTCCCCTCAGCGAAATTACGCTAACACTTTACAGTCTACTCCCTCCTAAGCCTTCATCGGCCGTGAAACTTTTTACGATTCCGTTATCGACGAGCCTAGACATCCAGCCAACGAAAATTCACTCGTAAAACCAGCGTAAAAAGCCCAGGCCTCTCTGCGGTCCTGTAATCCAGCAGGGAAATCGAGCTCGCGCTTTATGAAAACGCGATAAAAATTAACCCGCCAGATTTACGGCCTCGACTAGCACCCCCGCCTTTCTCCCCGAGATATCAAGATAAACAAAAGCTTCCTGCGCGCGCGACGTGCGAAGCCGTCGACGGCTCGAGATTGAAGAAACTGCGGAGCGTTCGCAGGTGGATGCGCTGTGCAATCAAGCAGCTCGCTGCTGGGGCTTGCAGCGCCGGGAATCATTCCGGCGATTAAGTGGAGCTCTCTCGGCCAGGACCGCTTGGGAAATCATCTTACATCACGCGCTCGCCTGTAAACTTATATTTCCGTTGGCGGTTATACGCTCGCCGGCTCGCGCATTCCTCGGCGAGAAAACAGCAGGTTCTCTCGGGCCAAGATTTATGCGCGCCGAGAGCTCGTATACATCACGCGCTTTTGAATTTCGCGAGCCGCTCTGCAGCGGGCTCTATTTACTTTTATTAGCGGCCGGCCTGTTTTCGTAAAAATGAGGGAGACGTCGTCCGTCATTGTTGGCGATAGGTGAAATTGCGCTGGTGCGGTCTGGGATTGTGATAAAGCAGGCTCGTCGAGGCGGAAAGGTATAAGCATAGCGATTGGATGCTATAGGCTGTCGATGCGTCGCGGATTTTTTGCGCTTGGTTACAGACGAAAGCGGAGCCAGGCGAAGATAAATGAAAAAAAAAGGAGGCTGTGTAATTACACAGAGCCGGGGGATGAGCCAGAACGCGGAGAATATAATACGGAGATAGAAATAAAAGTTGACAAAAATGGGAGGCGAAAAAAGGAACTCGCCCAGAGAGTGGCCGTGAGAGAGAGAGAGTGCTCGGTGGAAAATAACAATGGAAATGGAAAAATAGAGTAGAGTGGAGGGAAAAAAGGACCATGCACAGTATGGACGAAATTGGAAATGCTCGTGCAAAAGTGGTCGCCGAATGTTTTGATATTGGGAGGGGGGGAGTGAAAAAAAAATGGCCGAGCCGAAATGGGCTTTGTGCAGTTCCCGAAGCTGCTGCTACACTCCCCCTGTCCGGGAATAAAGTAAAATTGTTAAATTGCTCGTTCGCGCTAATTGGCAATTGGACGCGCGCGCGGCGATCCGATCGGCCTGAAATTGATTGGCCGTCGATTTACCTGATTTTTCGGAGCTCGATACACGCAGCCGGGGAGCTTTAATTCGAACGGCCTTGTGCGTACGCTCGCTTAAGCAATAATAAACGGGCGTGTGTGTGTGTGTGCAGGCTGCGATCCAAGTCGAGCGCAAAGGCGAATTGCTGGTTGCGCGAGGCGATTGCGATTTATGCTTTTCAGGGATCTTGACTTTGTTTCCAGTCGAGTGCGAGGGGAGGAAGCAGGGAATAAAAGTTTTATTTACTGGAAGGGAGAGGTGTGTTACGGGTTTTATGGATTGTTTTATTGGCATAATTAAAGGAGAGGCGGTCGGGCTGGCTTTATTAAAAATAAAGGTTTATTGGATTAGTCCGGTTGCTTATAGTAGCGTAGAGTTGGGAATCAAAGGCAGAAGATGAAAAAGTTTCTCTGCGTGTAATGATAGGTAATTTTTTGCATTGCTCTATCTAATATACATTATTCATATTTCCACTATGATAAATCAGGCAGATTAATTTTTTCAATCGAGTAAATACCGGAAAAATTTAAGATGAATTCGCTAGACCTTTTTTAATTGAGCGAAGCCTGCACCTGAAGTATCCCTAAGAGAAAAGTCTTTCCTCCGCTGAACTCGCCATCGTTCCCGTAATGCGAAAATCAAATATTTTTCAAGCCTAATTTAATGAGCCATTAGTCAAAGTAAAGATCCAATAAAAAACACTCCCCCAGTCTTCAACCTTTTCCTTATCCACTCATCTCACTCGTCACAACTCCCGCACGAACTACATACTGTCCACTGTAAAAAAAAAAACCGCTCGCTCAACCCATCGATCTTTCCTACAAACCACGTAAACCACTTTCCCTGCACTCCACCCGGTCTGCAGCACTGGCCCTGCGATAAGAATCAGCGCGTGCATTTGAAAATAATGAAGGGTTAAAGCCGAGCGCACGCGAGCAGCCAGAAAATCTCGGTGCGAAACAAAAGCAGAAAATACCTTCGGCACGCAATAATTTTTATGTCGCCCGAGATAAAAGTCTCTTTACCTTCCATTTACAGCCGAGGCTATGCTGCTCTCTCTCCTCTTTCTCTCTCGGCCGTAAAATATTGCAACACTTTTGCGGCCTGAGATACGGCGCGACAAAGGTATACAAGCGAAAGAGAGAGAGAGAGCCAAGTAGGTTATACGTGCAACAAGGGCCGTTGTTGTGCATCGCGCTTTCGGCAACTTTTGGCCTTGAGAAGGACTCGGCTTTCTTTTTTGCCGAGAGAGCGACTGATTAATGGGGTATATACGCCCGGCGAAAATATTGCGCGCGGCCTTCCGATGAATGACGAGTCAATTACGCGCGCGCGTGCCCGAGAGGATATATACTTTTTTTCTTTCGCTTTTTTTCTCGGGGGCCTCTTGGTGGGCCCGTCTGGGTTTGTAACGAGAGAAGAATGGATTTGTCTTTTAAGCGCTGGCTTTTAGTGGTGTAACGTTCGTTTTGGTGTACGCGAAAGGCAATTGAGTTTTGGAGTAACGTATTGTTTTTATTACCGAGCGTTTACGCAGAGAAAGTAAAAGGAAAAGCGATATTTAAATATTAGTTACGAACAAACTGTCCGTTTTTGTAGTATACAAAGCCGGGCGTATTTACATCGGGCCGGTCTTCGTCAACCATAAATCCCGGCGTTGTTAACTCCGCAAATTTATATGGAGTCAACAAACATTATTTATCCAAAATAACCCACTTTCCATTCAAACCTCTCAGCGTGCCGCTCAAAACTATCCACTGGCCTCTGCATAAATCCTCGCCGTTAAAAATACCGATTCAAAAGTCAGCCTCGCAAATCCCATTCTTCCTAGCGTTGCCCAACCGGCCTGGCGATTTGCGTTAAAAATGACAGCGTTCCGGGGCTTATATATAGTCACTTGACGTAGAAACACACACACTAGGTTGCGCAAAACGACGGATTGTTTCGCCTGCCGAGCCGAGATTGCCTCTCCCCAGAGCTTGCGACAAGCGAAAGATGCTGTCGGGGAAAAATGGGAATCGAAGACGAAGAGCATAACCCCCGCGGGCCGGGAGATAAATAAAGGCGCGGAGCGGCCCAGTCAATCTTGGAGAGAAGGGAGAATTGAGCCATCGCTCTTCGGCTGATTCGGCTCTCTGAAAAATCCTAGAGCTACTGCTATAGAACACCGAGAGCCAATTTAATCTTCATCCAGCTACCGCTGTATATTTATTACGCGGCATACACGGAGAGCCGCGCGTGACGAGAGACGCATTTTTAAGGGGAGCCCGAGATTCGCTGACTGACTAACTGCGCAGGCGACTTTAGCCTGATCTTGATGAGGGCTTAGCTAGCTCGCAGTGTTAATCGATACTTCCCCTCGGAGACCGAGTTCTAGAGTTCGCTCGCGCGTGCAGCTCCCGAGGCTTACATGCCCGACGGGCATTAATGCTTTTATCGCGCTTACTTTTTAATGGCGGCCGGCTGGGATTTTGCTATTCTACGAGCGCTGTATAAATTAATTGGCCGCGGCTGTGGGGCCGTTTAATAAAAATTAAGCGTACAAAGAGGGAGTTACAGCGTCGCTCTCGAGTATAAAAATTTGAATCAGCATTGCTCGAACCACGTTTTTCTCGAGTGGCATTACCGAATTAAAACAAGAGCGAAATAAGGAAGCCTTTAAATGCGTCTCGAGTCCGAGAGCTCATTCATTTCGCAACAATATCGCGGATTGCGTCGTCGTAATCTTGTAAAGAATCGTCCCTTCCGAGTGGTCGCATTGTGCGTTGCGGAGCCAGCGCGATTATTAACCGAAATAATCCGCGGCATTGCCGGCTGAAAATAGCCGGCGCGCCAATAAGATTGCGGCATTAATTCCCGAGAGCTCACAAAGGCAGCCGAGTTAAGTCAAAAGGCGCCGCAGAAGTTATGCAAATGCGGGCGTCCCACTTTTTGCGCGGCGTCGCCTCCTCGAGCGCGAAATACATTTAATTCGTTGAAAGTATAAACGCGAGAGGCTGGGAAAAGAGAAGCGCAAGTACGTGTCTATACAAGCGAGCATTAACTCTTCTCTACAGCGTGAAAATAAAAATAATTTTAGCGTTGATTAATGGACGTCGAGTTTAAACTGCTTGAAATCTCGTTCGTCATCGTTTTCTGTCTCTCTGGGCTTCGAAAAAGCGCATAGGAGATTTCATTGGCTCAAGGAGAGCGCGCGAGCGCAGGAGAGATACCCTCGGGACGGGAGGAGCGGCTCATGAATCAGCCACACGTGTCCGGCTGCATGCTCAATCTCGGGAAAAATAACAACACAGGCTGCTCGCGCTCTGGCGAGCGGCCAAAAGCAGCCCTCCAGCGCAGTTGATGTGTGTGTGTGTGTGGGATGGCTGGGTATGGGTAATGGAGGAAAGTCGGACTGCGCTGCTGTTTGAGCTGTTTTAAGGTGGAACCGCAGGCTGGACCGATGACTAGTGTGTTGCGTGCTGTTGATTTTCGGGAAATTCGGAGTGGAGTAATGAGTGGTGTAAGGACGGAGGGGAAGAGTGGAATTGGATGGATTTAATGGAGTTTGTTGAAATTGATGGGTAGTGAGATAGTTCTAATATTGGAATTTAACATTTTTTTTTCTGTGAGGAGATGATTGCTGGGTCTTATGAAATTAATGGAAAGATCGGATTAAAGTTGAATAAAAATGAGAGGGAATTAGAATTAATACTGAGATGAGTTATTAAATTTATGTCATTGATTTTTAAAAATTATTAATTTTTTTCAACTGCACTGTGATTAATTGGTTTAAATTATCTTTTCATATATAGTAAAATGCATTTACGCGGCGATGACAACTTTATACTATGTAATTAATGAGAGTTTATTTATAATTCTTAATTTATATTATATTATGTCAATAACAATTATTCAATTATAATTATGTTTCTATTTCAAGTAAATTGAATTTGCGCAAGATACTTCTGTACTCAATTCAGTTAAAATTAGTTCGCCAAATGTAGAACAACATTTGTAATCTATTGTACCTCCGCAATCCCAAAGCGAATAACCCCTTGACCGGTGCCAATTCCACCTTGAACGTATTTTCGAAAAAAAACTGCCATATTTCATCGTCATGGGCGGTGGTTGTGAAAAGAAGAAAAAAAAAAGATTGCCTGTTGTGTTTACGGCCACTGTTGTGTTTACAAGAGGAAATTAAAAAAACTTTTATATATATATATCTGGGTGGGCGTCCGCGTGGAATGGGAAATGGCGAAAGCAAATAAAAACTACGGAAATAATCATTTGAGCCCGTGCCAGGTACTATTTGTGTGAGCGTGTGTGAGTTTATAACAGCGCAGAATGTCAAAGGAGGATTTCGCTGGCCTTGGAGAGACCAGCCTATGAAATCTATTACTGTCCTACAAACAACGTGGCGATGCCCGATAAAAAAAAACGATTGACTTTCTTTCGGTTTTTGGATAAAGTTTTCAGAGCATCGCGGATAAAGTTGTCTAAATATATCTGTTTGTATTAAGTAGGTAGAGTTCGACTGTCTGACCTGTATTCGAAAAATGTATAGGTGTATTTTTTCAATGCTATTTCGAGCTTCAAAGCCAGCCTTTTTCCATATGTAATCAAATTTCCTTGGGCTTTGCATTTTCCATAATACATTCCAAATTTTTGTCCGACCTCCAATACCGCAAAATTTACCATATATTCTTTTCTGTATTCGAAATCGCCGATACATCCACGTCAGTGGAAAAAGCACAGAGAATAAGTAAATAAGGTCCTGCTTGACTCAGAGTCACCGCGTTACGCAGAGGCACTTTTTTTCCAATTCCCCGCTTTTCGAGGAGCGATAAAATTTTTTTGCCCCGCGGCCTTTAACAGTCCCGCAAGAATAATATAAATTACGCGCAGCTACCTTGGCCGGACAAAAGCTCTCTATACCATAAATATTCACCTTAATATCTAGGCAAAAGGCCTTTTATATTTTTTTATCCAACAATTTTTTTCATTATACCCTCTCTTACCCGCCGCGAACATCGGGGGGGACTGAATTTATGAATGCCGATAAAATGCTAAAAAGCAGTAACCAGTATCTTGCCATTTGCGGAAAAAAGAGAGAGAGAGAGAGTCGCGCGTGCGCGTCGATACAAAAAATGGCTTATATACGAACGCTTTCCGTTTTAGCTTGAAAACTTTTTGTTGACGTTATCAGAATTTTAGTTGAGACCATAACGCTCGAGCGCCCCGCGCGCTTTTAATGCTCGGGGACCGTAAATTTAGTCGAGAGAAATAAAATTTTTAACTGTTAGTTTCAATTATAGAGAGAAAGGAATTGTTTCGCCGCTGGGAATAAAGATTTTTTCGTGGCCATAAAAATATTTGTAAAAAATCAAACTTTACGAGCGGCTATTTACGCGGCTAGGATTTTTTAATACTTCGCGAATAACGCTAACCAATCAAATTTTCCCTATAATTGAAAGCCACCTTTCAAATCTCAAACGCATTACATCAACGCCATATACCCACTATTAATTTCAATTTTCCCCAGTAATTTCCAAAGCAATATAAATAAATCACCTTCCACGAAAACAAGCAGCGCTCCATCATTAAAGCGCCGGCGCCGCCAGTCGGCGCCAATCGGCTCGCTTCAAAAACATTCGAACCTATCAATCGACTGCCATTCTTAATTAAGTCCGAAATTCTCTCGCTCTACTCTCCCATCCACGCGCTCTCCCCCTCCCTCTTCGAAAATCGAGCTCTCTCGAGTCAATCCGGCGAAATTCCGAGGCAGCTTGGGAACTCGAAATTCCAGCACCCGAAATAAACGTCGACGAGCCCCCTTAAAGATAGCACGCGTGCGCATGACTCGTGATTTTCGTATATATACACAGACACTCTCTCTCTCTCTCTCTCACGCGCGGGGGCGTCTCTTTACTGCCTCGGCCCCGAAAGAAGAAGCGCCGTCGCGAGAGAAATAAACTCTTTTATTCCCGTTATTTACCGGTCCTCGCGCCTGCGATACCCGGCCTCGAATTAAGAATAATCGGCGTATAAAGGAGAACGACACGCGCTGCCGATACGCTGCGAGAGAGCGCAAAGATAATACTCGGGCCGAAAGGTAATCCCCCAAGGGGGAGGCCGAGTTTACGAGGCAGTTCGGCGCTCTCTCTCTCCTCCCTCCACCCCCTGGGGAACGGCCGAGACAAACGCGATGATATTTCGCCGCTCGCTCGCTTATGAAGCGGCGAAAGTCGAATAAAAGCGCTGGGCGGCAAGCGCGCTGCGCGAGAGGCTCGATTTATCCGGTATTACCATAATCTCGCGCGTCGCGCCTCGAGGATTACCGGGAGCTTATAACGGCGCTGAGGCCGGGTTACGCAAGTGTTAGGCGATAGAGATCGTTTATAATAATCTGTCGCTCGTAAAGTGCCTGCCGACGCTGCCAGAGCGAGAAAGGAGAGGTGAGACTGGTTTATTGCTTGGTTGTTCCTTTGCTAGGGTTATGGCGGCAGGTTGAGAGGTTGCTTTTGGATATGCGGGCTTTTATGGGTCTGGAAAGTTTGAAGGGCTGCTATCGTTCCTTTGATTATGGATTCGCGGATAGCGAGGGTTAATTGCTTCTTTTTCACTCACTCCTATACACCTCAACTGTTCGCAGGACGCGAATTCCCAGTGAAAAATAGGACGCGCACAATGGCAGCTTTGTAGCTTGCACTTCGTCCTTCTTTCTTTCAAACAGCCTCGGCTCCCGTAACTTTCCTCGACTTTGTCCGGCCGCATAATAACTCGCCAACAACACAGTCCCCGCGTCTCAAACTTTAGCCAATCCTACAGCCGCACACACAAGGCTCCGTCCATTCTTCAGAAGCGCCAACTTCAGCCCCCAACTTCGGCCAATCTCGCCGCTAGTCCAGCCGAGGAAGCTTCTCACGCTCCAGCGAGCCGCGAAGATATCCCACGCCTAAGGACCTAGCCGGCCTTTACGATCCCCGGGCCCTCAGCCGTGCGCGCATAATTTCGGGCCGCGTATGTAGCTCCAGAGCGCGCTGTGTTAATTACCCGGGCGCTGCGCCTCTCCGCCGCTTTGCCGTAGACGGGGAAACTGGGACGACGGCAACACCGGCAACCGTTAATCTAACCCTAACAAGGCTTCGCAGCTACGTCGACGCTCGTCCCCCGAAAATTGCTAAGCTGCGTTGCGGATCGCTGTGAACTGTATTTATGTGGTTGCGGATGAAAAATGGTGTCTTTTAGGGGTAAGATATTTTTCTTGTAGTCTTATCGATGTTTACTAGTGAATCAAGTATATAATGCATGGAGGCAGCAGCGCCGCTCGAATAATTGTAACAGCGGCATTAAATTTAATGTGATTCTTGTAAAGCGAGCGTGTTTACTATGCATACCGTGCGCCGGCGCCGATACCGAGGCATTAGCATACAGCGAAGGGGCCAATGTTAAACCAGCACTGACTAGATTATCGCCAGCGTTAATGAACTGTTACATTAGTATTATACGCGTTTGATGCCTCAAGTCAGGAATTACCGCAATAACAACCCTCCCCTTATTTATACCACCAACAACTCCACAGGCTCCGAAAAATCGATCGATCATCAAATCCAAACCACCGCGGCGTTAATAATAATTACAAAATCAAATACGCAACCCCCCGGCGGCGTTAATCCACTATTGCATCAAGCCCCGCCGGCTGAACAAACGCAAACAGCAGCAGACAGCGAATTCATAAACGAGCTACAAGCCCCCCCGAAATCGCGCGGCTATACAGGGGCGCTATACATCTCGGCACTGCATTACCGAACGGCAAATTCAGGCTGGGAATCGAGCTGGGCTCGCTTTTAATTAACCGTCTGCGCCGGTATGCAGCCAGCGCGCACCTACGAACGGCCGCAGCGGTATCATAAGAGAGGTAAGCAAGTGCTTGACGGGGGGAAGCTGGGTGTACTCCAGCCGCCGGAGATATTAAGCCGATATCCATTAAGGCTGTCTCCTTCGACGATCAAGCGGCAGAAGCAGCGCCGAAATTGCCGCGGCTCGAATCGTCAAATGCCATCAAGAGATTGCCCCGGGAGGGAGAGAGAGAGAAAGCCAATATCGCGGCGAGCCAATGAGCGCGCGGGGCCGCCGGATGTAGGTGTACGTTAATGTACTGAATTTTGTGTCTCTAAGGCCGAGCGGCTGCGGTTTATATCGCGCTTTTTCTCCCCCCTGATCGAATTGCGCCTGCGGTCGCGGGTCGGGTAGGGGGAGGAGGGTATTTTTAAAATTGATAAAAATAAGCGAGCGTATTGTATTTTATTGCAGCGGCATGGACTTGCGAAATTGTCGGTATGAAAAACGTCGTCAGATTTTATTTGGCCGATGGTTTTTACTGCGGTTTGTTTTTTTTGGTGTTATACTTTTTGCGAGGTTAGAAATGGTATTGAAAAGGTTTATGAATTGTTAAAAGTGTACGATTGGTATTGGATAAATATTTAATGGAATAAATTCTCTAAAATTATAATTCTTTTAAAAATCTGAATGTTGCTGAATATTCACTACGTTTAAACTTACGGGATGAGGTCGATCAAGGAAGCCAGTTTCAGAGTAACTCACCTGCAATAAAAAAAGAAACAAAATGCTGTAAGACACATTCATAAAAATACAAAATAAAATTGTAATTTAGCACTATAAATGTTGCAATAACATTCGTCAAAGCTCCGAAAAAAAAGGTCACCCAACTACCACTCAAACTTTGCTTCCCATCCATAATATACCTCCATTTAATCCAGCTCTAAAACCCAATCAGTCCATAAGATTGCAGCTCTTTCCCACTGTATATACATTTTGCCGCGCGAGGCTTTTAACTGCAATTGATAAAAAAAAAAAAAAAAAAAAAAAAATACACTAAAAGTTATTTGGACCGAAAATAAAAATGATTGATCGAGTCCGCTGTCAGAATCAAACGTCCAATATCCAGGCACCTCGTGAGCTGGCGACCGCATCCACACAGCGTCTCTCGCCAATCGATTCTCATAAAACCGTAAGCCGTCCGCGCTCCACATCCAGCACAAAACGCGCGCCTCGGTAAAAAAAAAAAGACCGTATCGTCCGGAAGAGCGTTTAAGCTCCTTCCCAGACGCAGAGCAGCTGGCCACATAGAGAGAGAGCGAGAGAGTTTCGTGGGCATAGTCCTGAGGGCTCAGGAGCCGCTCATTTCCATGTATAAATGCAGAGCTAGAGGAAGAGAGAAGGAGAGGCTGCGCGCGCGACCACTGCCGGATTCTCCGGAGATTGGCGGCGAGCCAAGTCCCGCAGAGCCCTGCCCGCGTGACTCTCTGACACGGTAGTCAGCAATTTAGTCCCTCCATGCTTAGGAGCCACCACGCGCGCGTCCAGCCATTGTGGAAACTCTCCCAAAATCCTCTCTCGCTCTGTGTCTGCCCGGCGTAACGTACTTACTCCCCCTCGAATTCGAGGCTCTCTACTCCCTCTCCCTCTCTCTCTCTTTGTTCGTGCGAACGGCCGTAAAGTTTTTTTCCCCCTCTAAAGTTGGCCCTCTCCGCGCCCCTCAGCCAGCTTGGGGGGCCAGTTCAATTTGCTTAACGCCCCGAACAATCGCTACGCTCCGCTCTTAAAGTTCGGATTATTCGGCTTAGCTGTACGCTTTTTCCGGCGCTACGGAGGGGCTTTTTCAGGCGCGGATCGGAAATAACGAAACGGGGGCCGGATTTTATAGCGCTCGCTCGCGCCTGTAAAAAAAAAGCGGAGAGCCGGGTAAATAACACGCGTTTTACGGATCGCAGTGATCTTATTATCGCAGCAGCGCATATGATTCGCCGGGCGCACTAAATTCCCCCTCGAGAGAGAGAGAGAGAGAGAGTCGCCGTAATGAAAACGGCGCGCGGCGATATATATCGGGCGTGCCAACGGCAGGCTCGCTCGTAAAATTCGCCTTTACGCCTCGGCCGGCGCGTGCTCCCAGCGCACGCCTTATTTTTCTCCCACCTGGGGCTCTCTCCTCTATATACAGAGTCGCCCTCTCAGCCGAGCGCTAATCAAGAGGAGAAGCTGAGGGGGAGGCCGGATTAATTGCCGGATCAACAAGTATTTTCGGACTTTGTTTCCTGCGCTGCTGCTCTTGTGCGGGTATAGAGAGTGAGAGAGAAAGGCTGGGAGGTCGGTTGAGTTATGGTGTATACAGGGACGTGGCGTAACGCTACCACCACGACGCTGGTTTGATACACAGATGAGATCTAAATGTATGCGCGCGATAACTCACTGAGCTGTCCCGGGCTGGCCCGGACCTTTAAGATCCCGGCCGCTGATTATAACGCGCCGGCGAGCGCGCGTGTATGAATATAATGCGCGAAACAACGGGAGGAAGAATTTTTAAGGTGGAAATAAACGCGGGAGGTAATCGGATACGGGGCCCGAGCGGAGAGTCGCTTCTATCGAGGATTTATTATCTCGGCGATGAATTTATAATCGCGCGGTTAAAAGGAACCGTGGCCAAATATTGGAAGACCATAAATCGAGGCTTGCTTGTGCGGCGAGGCTGAATTACTGTGGCGGAGGTATTAGGGGTCCGGGATCGCTAATAATTTAATAAATATGGTAATGGACGGTCGGATAGGGAACTGATCGAAATAGAAGAAAACAATTACGAAAGGTATCTACGGAAAGAATCTATTGGGTGGCGTTGAATCGTATACCCATTTGAAACGGAACGAGAGCGGATCTTTAAAATGTGGAAATAAAATTTCGAATCATCGGCCGAACCGATAGACTCTAAACAGTCGCACCGGACCCCTTCCATAATCTATAGAAATAGCAATAGCAATTTAAAGGATACCAGCGTATCGCATTGCCCGGCTCTCATTGATAATAAATAGACCCAGGCCCCCCCTAAACCCCCCCATCGAATATTGCTCCTTATCGCTTAGCCATTACGGCTCGGCAGAGTCGCAAGGTCGGTATACGAGAGAGACAGAGAGAGAGAGAGAGAGAGCTAGCCTTGCGAAAATGGCTTCTCGCCATCTAAACAGGCCATCGATTGTACATACCTACGTGAGGGGGGGCACCGACCCTTATCTCGACCCATATCCTCGCGGCCATAATTCGCCTCCTCCAGGCCTGGGGGCCGTTTAAGCGTAGATGCGTAAAAATGAGCTGCAGGCTCCGAAGCGCCCGGAGATTATACGAGGTAAGAGGACAGTAGGATATAGACTGCCCGTGTTGGAGTATGAGCGTAACGTTGGTGCTTCGCGCGCGATGGACGGGACAGCTAGGGGGCTGTTATTTAGGCGCGGATTTAGGGGCCCTCGTTATATACCTTGACCGAGGAGAGAGAGAGAGAAAGAGTGTGAGAGAGAGACGGACTGGACTACCGTAAAAAACGTCAGCACGCTGGCGAGAGAGCTCTGCTTTTTACGAGCGGGGCTTGAAGAATCTTCGAGATTTTACCATGCGGCGAGCGCGCGAGCGCGCAATTATGGGCCGTTAAGGATGTGACAGCTGTGAAACAATAAAACATCGAGAATTGGGTACTGCGAGGGCTTTCTTGAGAGAAATAATTGGCAATATGAGGCTCGCTGCTCGCGCTGCTGAAGTGCTTTTTTGCTCGACGCTGAGGCTCTGGGAAAATAATGCCTGATCGATACGAACTTTTTAGCGAACCTTTTTGAGCAATTTGATAAAAGTAAAAACTACACTCGTCAATTGCTCCAGGAAATTAAGCTTTGCGTGTCGGTTACAAATTAAACTTTCTTAAAACCTTATTTCAAACAATAATTGCCACGAATAAGATAGCATCTTTCTCGAAAACCGTCGGCTAATACACACTCGGCGAGGTAAATCGTTTGGTAATTTTTGCACGGTCTTGCCCCGAATATCCTTGAGTTATTGCGTCGTCGTCGCGCAGCCGCCCACGCCGAATCCAAATGAGAACGGGCTCAAGAGCGTATACCTGGGACGATGACAATTTTCTGAATACGTTGAATGCAAAATGTGTGCAACAATGTCTACGGCGTCCGTGTTATTTCTCCCGGCAACCTTGGGCCGATGACGGAGATAAGGTCCGAGTTTAATTGCGAGGGAACGTGAAGTTTTCTTGAAGATCTGTTTCTCGGAATGCGAGATTGAAAAAGACGGCGGGATCGGGAAAATGAATGTGCAACGAACGCCCACGATACGGGACAAAGAGAATTTTTGTAGTTTTGTAAACTCGAACGGTGATGCAAACGAGAGGTATTCAATAATGTAAATGTATATAATGCCGGAGGAAGCATTGATTTCGAATGGCTTTATAGTGTGGATACTTGAATTTTATTCGCGTTTATGAACTTGACAATAAAGTCTCGGGTATATAAAAACAGCTGTTTTCGATAATATCCAGAAGAAATACCGGTTATTTTTATTGTTACGTTCCCAGAAAAAAACTCTTTATAAAAACTTCAAAAAAAAAAAAAAAAACAATGTAGCATCAACGTACACACTTACAGAACGTTATCCCTCCCGCTCAGAATGCCTCCTCGATTACGCGATCAATCTGCAAATAATTAAGCAAACATCGTCGCGCACACGTCAGACACATCCGACTCTGCCGCCAAAAGGAAAAAGGCATTCCTCGGGCGTTACGGCTGTTAAGTCACTGTTATTACTGCGTCGATATAAATTCCTCCCCGCGCGCTCGCGCCGACGAGTGACTTATTGGAATTCAAATGGGCCGCGCGTATATAAGTTCAGGGTCAGGGCGGCCCCAGATAAAGATGCACTTTCATCGGCCGTATA
This sequence comes from Eupelmus urozonus, assembly GCA_900480035.1. NCBI lineage: Eukaryota > Metazoa > Arthropoda > Insecta > Hymenoptera > Eupelmidae > Eupelmus > Eupelmus urozonus. The sequence continues at coordinate 103,388 of UELX01000128.1, read as the reverse complement.
AAAGCCGTCTCTTTGTGAGTCACTGCGCGCGCACGCGAGCGAGCCATTCCTCGCTCCCACGCGCTTTTCCGCGCAGCTAGCTCGTGTCGGTATCTTTCTCTCTTTCTCTCTCTCTCTCTCTCTCTTATCTTGCGAAGTGGTGCATCCAATTCCCCCCTGCATAAGCCGAGTTCGCGTGTACAGTGTTTCTGCATTAAAGGATCGATCGGAGAGCGCATCGAGGATAAAAGAGCCCGTTATGGTCTTTTAGTGCCGTGTGTGGGTGTGGAGATCGGGTTACGCCGAGGTTTGATTCTCTGGACATGGTTTCTCAGCGCGCTCTGGTTTCTGGAGGTAATTGAAATTTGATTAGGGATGATTGCGGTAAAAGGTTGCTTTTGGTACATGTTGTGGTAGTAATGAAAATAAAGTACCCCGGGGGGCTGGAAAACTACTTTGGCCTGTATTTTAAAAATGTCTGACCCATTAATTCTTGCGGGTTATTTTTGAAATTCTGGTCCAGTCTTCTGTATTTTTCCGACTTTACAGCGGGAAAGAGAAAATAAAAACACGGTACATTGGTGTATCTCCGAGCAATATTTTTAAGACACTATTGCAGCGTTTGCTGTGGAAAAATTTTTTTAATGTAATTAAAAAATGCCTTTAATGTAATGTAACATAAATTGATTAATTTGTTAAATGAACCAATCTTTTAATTATTACATCAATTTACACAAATAACTAAATTTCGACAATAAAGTTTCCACAATGATTGCAAGGGCAACCGTATTAGAGGTCAAGCTTTTCCACATCTATCACATTTGTTGCTAATTTCGCAAAGTCCCATTGCAAAACCACACCCGTTCATCAAGCACTCATCAAAAGTCCACATCCTTAAAAAAAAAATCCTCCTCCAAACCGGCCTCGTTTCAACCACCTTCAGAGAGAGAGAGAGAGAGCCGCTAAAAAAAGCATGTATCCGCGCACACAGAGTCCGTCAAATCTCGTCCGGCCAATGCACAAAGGCTTTGCTCTCGCGCACATCGCAGCAGCAGAGAGACGCAAGGAGGTGTACAAGTACCGCATATGTACCTCCAGGCCGGCAGGGGGGAGAAATTCATTAGCGGCAGAGCGAGCGAGAGAGAGGGAGCAGGGAATTGAAACCGGGCGGGCGAGGACAAACGCTCGGCATATACGCTTTGGAATATACAGAGAAGGGGTAGACACGTCCTCTCCTCCCTCTGTAGTTCGAGTCGTAAAAAAAAGTCGCACCCAGAGAGACAGCGCAGGAGGAAGAGAGAGAGCGCAATTATCGGAGAAAGCGAGCGCGCGCGTGCACACACAAAATGAAGACGAGTGCCCGGAGGGAGCTTTGTCGGCTGCAGCCAGCGCGCGATCTATATACGAGGCTTTACAAAGCAACGCCGCAGCGGTATTACGCTCGCGCGAACGCGCTGCTACCCCCCTTTTCCTCCCTCCCTCTGTTTCTATACGGCCCAATTCTTTAGAGTTAGCGCTCGAGCATGTCTTGGTCTCTCTGCAGTGGCGAGACGGCCAGTGTAACGTTTAGCGATGATTAATAAGCGCCCGCGGCGAGAGTCGGTCAGCGCCTTGCACGTATAAATCGTCCGGCGCGCTACGTGGGATTCCGCTCTCGGAGGCCGGATAGGCTTGTATATTCGGATTTATGGCGCCGGGGAATCTGGGGGAAGGATGAATTTGCATTAGCAGGCAGATTGACGAATTCGGCGCGCGGCTGATCTACGGAGTTCCAGTTTTGCCGGGGGATTTATGCGAAGCGGCGCGAGCGGGTAATTGTGAGATGACAGCTGATTTTGGGGCTGGTTATAATTGGATGACTCTGTTGAGATGGGATATATTATTTAGTTTATAGTAAAAATAGAAATTTTATTGGCTTTCTTAATTGATCCGAGTTAATTGGAACTCTTGAAGCTTATTTTGCTAAAGTCATGCGAGATGAGATTAAAAGCGTAATTATTGACTCTTAGGTAATTAATATCAAACGAAATATCTACCTAAAAACAATTTAATGAGTCACTCTTTAAGTAAGATAAAAAAAAAGCGAACGCGACACACACGGCGGTCGTCTAACCCGAGCACGAACCTTACTACTTAAACGTGAATCATACCCCTGCTTTCCATAATCCAACCTTCTCTCTGGCTTTTTAATAATCCCAAGAAACACAGCGCGCTCAGCGAAGCCATCCTACCGCGAACCTCCCCCTCCAGCACAATGAATTTCCAGCGTATACAAGGCGATCCTTGTGACGCGCTCGCTCGCTGCTCCAGTTGCTAAAACGGCCAGGGCTCGAGCTTGCCGGCTCTCTCTCTCTCTCTCTCTCTATATATAAGCCTTTGGAAAAACGCGGGATTAGCGCGCGCCCGGCCGGCTGGAGGGGGGCGAAAATAAAGCGGCCATTCATGAAAAGCCGACGCACACGCAGCACGTGCAATTAGCAGAGTGCGCGAGAGCGCGCTTATTAATTTTTTCTCCTCCAGTGTTTAACAAGCGAGCGCAACCCGGGGCTTCCCCCTTCTCTCTCCCCAAGCCGCAAATGGCCCCCGGGTAATTACATCTATTTTAATTACCTCCCCTCGGCTGTCCGCCACGGCGTGAAACCGCGTGCGAGGGGAGGAAAATCAGAAACTTTACGGCCCCGCTCTCTCTGGCCTAGGGGTGAGGGCGCGCACAAACAGCTCTCTTTACCCCCCGCCGATTACTTAGCTGCAGGTCCGACTGGTGTAGAGTCGAGTTAACCGTTCCTCTGCGCTCTTCTGCTATTAGGGCCCTAACTGCTGCGTTCTGGCGTGCTCTCATCGATCTCGCTTTTTGGATGATGGAAGAGTGACTAAATGGCTCGGCTTGTGGAGCTCTGAGTTGCTGGCTTGTTGTGCGGTAATTATGATTACTTGTGGAAAGCGCGCGAGGAATGAGAACGGAAAGGCGGAAGCTGTTTGCGTGATGCACGACGCTAAATATGTCACTATGATTTAATTTTCAAGTTGCTGAGAAAGACGCTGCTTTAACGTCGGAACTTTGTTTTAGCAACAAGGGGACATTTTGATTTATTTAAGAAGGGATTCAATTGGAAGAGTTGGCTGATTTCAGCGCGATCGTTTACATTAGGCACAATGTGTGTAATTAGTTACAGGAGTCCTTTGTTTAAATTAGGGTGTATATATGCGCTACGTGGTCTACATATACTCGAGCGTCTATTCACGCCGGAGCTAAGTACATATTAACTCACGTGGATCAAGAGGCACAATTAATGTCAATTGACGTTTTCAAGTCAATGTTATCATCTCACCACGCTCGGATAATGTTTATCAGATTGTGAGTTATCTGCTCTATCGCTGCTTTAATTAGTTCCACTGGATTTATTTGACCTTTCTCACAGCATTGAGATACAATCGGAGCATCGATCAAACTATTGTCGGGGTAGCGATAATCTCGAGCAATTGAGCTTATTTATTGTAAAGGAAAGACCATGAAGTCATCATTGTTCACGGTTTCAAACCTGTACAAGTAGATACACACGTGTTATGACAGATACAGGATTTCATAACCAATTGCAAAAAAAAAAAAACACTTTTTACACCATCAAACATTTCTTCAAACCATCCATCCCAATCAAAATATCCCAACATTTTACTCAATAAATAACATTCGTAAACAACGTCCACACTTCCCACTACACCAAACCGGCAAACCAATGCAAATTCAAGTAACCAGTCCAGATTCAGAAAGCAGATAACTCACCCACGCCTCGGCTCGCACGATACCACAGCAGCTCTCCCCCCATCGCATGACTCAACTTCCGTCTCTCTCCTTCGCATTCCGATCGGCGCTCTACCAGCGCTAGCCACCCACCCTCGGCAGCGCGAAAAATCGGCCAGATCGCGCTAGAACAATCGAGTTATATACATCCGCGCGCTCGCTCAGGGCGGCGATCAATCCTGGCTCTCTCGTGTAGGCCGAATCGAGTTATAGCGTTATCGAGTTACTCACTCTCGCGGCGAATAATTCGATGATTTCTGGATAAGCGAAGAGAGAGAGAGAGAGAGGTGGGAAAATTCGCAGGACTGTAGCTCTGGTACTCGAGGCTCTCCCTTTCACGGGAGTTCGCACGCCAGTAGAGCAAAACAAACCGAGCGCCGAATTTACCGTTGAACGACAGAGTATATAGGAGCAATGACGAGCCGCGCGCCCGGAATTTCAATTAAATGAGCGTCGTAAAAAAGACGCGCTTTCGTCCGGGATGTGGATGGCCGGTGATTTGTTTTATTTCGGTGCTTCAGCATCGGGGCTAAAAAGTTCGAAAGAGTGGAATGAAAATTGTAGTTTGGCTACTTGCTAGGATAATGGTTGTTTTCTTGGGGAATTATCGTAATGAAACTCAGGGAATAAAAGTTATTTTTTTTACAGTCGAAGTTGGGGTGGAAAAAATTTAAATTATAGTTTATTTACTTTTCGGATAATGTGTAGTTTTAATTGTTCTCTCGTTCTCGTTCCTTTTTTGATGTGACTTCAGCGGTAGTTTCGAAAGAGTTAACTTCTGCTACAACTATGACATCGCGATGGCATAATTTTTGAAGTCCTATATATTTCCTTCAACTTTTAAGACAATTCAAGACTTTTGGAAAGTTTGCAATAAAATTATAGCTTCTGTTTTATTAAAATAGAGTATTATACTGATCTCCTTTTAAATTTTCTTATAAGCTAAATTAGAGCTTTATTATTATTTTTTATGGTGACGCTAAAATGAAAATAAAAATTATAAGCTATATTAAACGCATGGAAAATTAAATAGGCCCTCGTAAAAGCCTAACTTGATAACTGGGTTATATAATTATTAATGTAATTGTGGCTATTAGTTCCTCATTAAGCTCTAGTTAGGGCCTAAAATTTTGAATAATTATGATTAAGTAAGTTATTTTCTATTCAGATACACATTATTTGATGCTATTAAGCTATTTTAAGACATCCCAACCTATAAGAGAACATTATCATTGAACAAGCATGCAAGTTAAATTTATAGCATTTGAATATTGGATCATTACAATCACTCGAATTTCTACAATTTTAAAACAACTTATCCTACATCATCTGGGAAACATTAAAAAATTAACGCGGTTAAAAACTCCTCTCCGTTAACATGACCACATACGTATTTATACCCAGCACGAATAATGAAGCACCATCGATCCCGCTGCTCACCGGGCATTCACCCATCTTAAACTTAAAATTAGAGACGACTTTAACACGCTCTACACCTCAATCGTCAATTTTCATTTCTCCCAAATTAAAATTTTCTCCGCAAACCATCGCATCCAGCTCCAATGGCCCAGCGACAAGGTCTATATTTGCCCGAATACCGCTCGAATCTTCCGGCTCGTATTTACGTATTGTAATTTATGCTAATTTCGAAATCTCTCAAATGTCACAATCCAACGACCGGTCGCGTGCAAACACTCGAAGATACCTCGACACACGGGGGAATCGCGGCACGGTTAACGATATCCCGAGTGCGATTTGCCTTTTAGGATTGCTAAACTCGGAGCGTGTGTGCCGGGAAATTACTTATGAATTGGCGCTTTCCCCCCTATTGCTTTGCTTAGAGGGAGAAAGGTTTTTCAGTTTATGGGAGTTTTATTGATATGGATTTTTGTTTTATTCATATGGGTAGGGGATGGAGATGAGAGAGGATAGCGGAAGTTTGTAATAAGCTGAATTTGTTTGGTGATGCGGGATTCTTGAATGTTTTGGGATTTAATAATTGGAAAAACGTTTTAGTATACTTTTTTGGGGTATGGTAATGATTATACTTTGAAAGGTTTTCTTATTGCATTTTGTTGTTTTTATGTATTTTAATTGTGAGTTTTGCAGATGTCTAAAAATAAGAATGACTAACTTTATTGAATTCCTAAAATAGATATCTTCAGAGTTTTAAGTATAGGCTATCACTGATATTATATTATTAAAAAATGTTGTTTTGAAAAGATTAAACAAAACTCTTGTTCAGACATTGATAGTGCGACTAATTTAATTAATAAATATCTTTGCTTTACTGATAGGCACAAGACTTTTTTTAAGTGATACAGCAATATTAAAACCATCACTAATGCAGAAGATTTTGTAGGTTTAAAGTCCGTTATCGATAAAAAGATTGACATTTTATTTATTTAATAAAGCAATGTATAAACTGTATTGGTAAATTAAATTAACCAAATCATTCGGATATATCCATTAAAATTTTATTACAAACATCATCTAAAATTTAAAATATAATAATAAACCTGTTTTATTCAAGATAAATGAATTTATCGATTTTCTACTGTTTTATTTAATTTAGCACACTTTGAATTATTAAACTCTTTAAATATAATAAAGCTTGCAAGTAGATAACATTACTTAATACAAATAAATTTTTCCAATGTTAACAAAAACTTTTATTTAACGCTATTCAATAATTTAATACAGTCAGTCAAGATATACGAGATTATCTGATGAAGAGGAAATTCAAATATATGGGTAACGGACTGATCGATAACCATGGAATCACACCTGCAGACAATTCACGTTGTTTGTGGATTTTCACGAGGATAAGGGTATTGTGTACTGAACTGTGCATATGGTACAGGTTATTTTGATTTAAATTAGATCTATTGCAAAATTCTGGAAAAGAGAAATCTTTGATATTTTGTACATTTATCCAAAGTGACCTACTTTTTTAAATTAAAATTGACATCATCTCGAATTTTATTCGTCAAAACATTTTTGGTTTTATTTCGGAAGTTTATTCCTAAAGAGATTTAGTTTTTTGCATCAAAATACCTCTACAAAATTGATACAAATAAATTAAACATTTTAACTGATACAAAATGAAATATTGCAATATTTTGATTTGAAATTTCAATCAAAATTTCTACTATTTTAACCATTTAATAATTTTTCAAACTTTTAATTATTTCATACGTTTTCACATTTTCCAACCGAAATAGAAATTTCACATTAAAACCTCGGAAAACAAGATTGCCGTAATTCAAATTCCCTCGTAAAAAAGAGCTTTTTAAAAAATTGACAAAAGTACTTGTTGATACTCGGCCTATAAAAAAAAAGAGGCGGCTGCAGAAAGCATCGAAAAATGTGAACACAGGAGCATATCACGTAGTGAAAGATGAGTAATTGCCGGTGAGTGACTAATTGCTGAAAAAAAAAGGTCATAACTCTTCCCCCATTGTCACTCACGCCTAGAAGTCCGATAATCGTCGAAATAGCTTCGTACACACATCTGCGCCTCGTGAATCACCCATTGGACCAACAAAAAAAGGTACGAGCTGGCAAGACAGAAATCGAGCTCTGCGTCACCGCGTATCTTCTCTATATATACACCTAGGATACTGCACGCTCGCAAAAACGTGCCGGAATAGACACTTCAAAGCGATACTTTTTCCCCGTGATTCACTAAATTCGCAAATAGAGCGCGAGTCGAAACGCACAGGCCGCCGACATTAGACATGCATTCCGCGCGGTAATTAGCAGACGCGATAAAAAACGCCACTCGGAGCTTGTTATCGCCGTGCCGGCGACGTTCCTCGCATACCGATCGCATGACGCAACCTAGATGTGTGCTCTTCGCGATTAGAGAAGAGCATACACGGAGCTCGATGAGCGCGAGACTGATAAGTAGACGCGGAAGTGTGGGTGATGATATGGTATATAGAGGAGAAATTAAAAGTGGCGCTTTATCGATCGAGAGTGGCTGGATATAGAATGGGATATGACAATAATAACGAGTTTGGGTTATTCAAAGGCTGGGCTTCTGACCTGTATTTGGAGCGTATCGAGGATCGACTTTGAATAAGGAATAGGGCTGTAGATGTAGGGGCTTGGGGAATTTTTGGGTTTTATCTGATGGAGGTTTAATGAGACTACTGTTACGGACTTTGTAGGTACATAATCTTTCGAGTATGATAAATAAAAAATGGGTAAGGAGTAAAATTATTGAAGACCTCATTAAAAAATCTTTATCAAACGGTAGATGCAAAATTAAAACAATGGAGCGCTCTGAAAGAAAATTCTACAAAATATCTTCTTTGACGTACTTTTTTTTTAATAAAAGTATAAGGGTTAGAAAATAATCATACTTTTAATTAAAATTTTCTTCACCGAGTCAAATTTCGGCCCTGGATGATTTCAAAAGGGCGAATATTTTTTCATTATTTTTAAATTTTCGTTTCTTTTTTAAATAAATTAACTATTCAAATGTATTATTAAATTTTTCTTTACGAATAATTATTATTCCATCGTAAAAAATGATACTTTTTCTTCTTTTTACGTTCGATGATAATAAACTCTCTAAAAGCTTTTCAATTTTATGTTCCTGACCATATAAGGAAATATTTTTAATCCTTTATTTAAATTATTGTTATATACCCTTCTTTTGACATTGCCTTGTAGACACATTATCATTTGTTTGCGAATTCCAACGTTTAGATATCGCAAGATAATCGCCTTTTGAATAAGAAAAATATGGGCATTCATCACCTTGATAACAGGTGTGCAAAAAATATTGCCAACTTATTCATTCGGTGTTATTGAAACAGTTTTAGCAATTATAGTAACGTATCACTGGTTCGCATTGCGCAACAGATTCAATAACACACATATTATAATCCAATAAAAATGAAAGGTTCAGTATCTGCAGTAAAAATCAAGTTTATTCAGAATGAAAACAAGTTTTTCAAACTCGAAAGAAAGTTCTGGCCGCTCGGGTAACAATATTTTAGTATAAAAAAGCTTTTGCTTAAGATTCGTGAATTTTGATTACGAACTTGGTATACGAACTCCCGGGATAAGAAAACTTTTGCCTTGCGAGCACTTATTCTAAATTTAGTCCGCAGTGCCTTACATTCATTAACCTTTGATAATATGGTAAAGCCAATAATGGCCCTACGCGGTATTTACATAATCATGAATAAAGATCAGAGATTGTAACGTAAGGCCAATGTATAGCAACGAGTACACAAGGAGTCTACGTACTTGAGCATTTGGTAAACGCAAGTTTTCGAGAGAAAAATTCTTTGCGAAAACATCAAAGCCAAATCGTTTTCATGAATTTCAGATTTAAGAAAAGTCAAAACAACTAATTAAAATATTCGTTCTGCCATATATCAAACCAACCTCATCCAATATACAAAAATCTTAAAAAAAAAGCTAGTCATTCATCAAAAACGATATTTGAATTGAAATCATCCCGTATAATAGCCATCAAAATTGTCAATTTGTCGAAACTCCGCGATCCATATCCGCGTCCAATATTGGCGTTATTAGGTCAATATACCGGCAGCTCTCTACCGCCGCATCGAAGTCAATCAGGTAATTTCAGCTGGGAAAAGCCGCGCGTTCCGCCAAAGGCGAGAGAGCACAGAGCGAGCGCAGGTTGCATTGTAGGAGGAGAAGCGAGCTAGCCATCTCTCTATTCTCTCTATCTATATACAAAGGAGGCATTAACTGCACGCTAGCTTCCTCTCCCCCCCTCCTCCTCTCTCTCTATCTGCTACCCCCTTCCCTCCACCTAATAAATACTGAAATCAGAGAGCCGCTAATTAATTAGCGTCGACTTTAATAGAGGCACGACTGGTTGCGCGCTTGATTTACTCCCTCGTCCGGTATCACATTTACGTGGCCTCGGCTCAGCGTCAAATCTGACAAGTGCGCCACGGCCCATAAGTCAATTAAGCGGGCCGGCAAGCCGTGAGCGGAGAAAAAAAGAGGAGCGCTCGCTGTATATCAAAATTTTCATCTAGAAACGTTGAGCGCGCAAGCCCGGCGTTTGATCTACGAGCGGTGAAAAAAAAATATTGTAATTCAGCCGCCGCGCGCTCATATATGCGTTTTCGTGCGCGCGTATTCACCTCTTTCGCCGCGTGCGAACAAAAAAAAATAGAGGAGGGTGTGTATATTGATCCGGGCTATTTCGAGCACTCGGGTAAAAATAAAAAGACCACGAAGGAGAGACTGGCGCGCGGCAGCCGAAAAAGAGACGATGTACCCTATCGCGTAATAATGGCTTTACAAGCTCGAGGATTAGTGTCGTCGTTGTCAAACGCTGCAGCTTGAGCGTAACAATGACGTAGTGCGACGGTTATCGGACGCGGCGAGCTGCACCTTGCGCAAGTGTGTATGCGTTAATCGTAGAGCGGAATTTTTGTTTTGTTATCAGAGTGAGGGTGATAAGTGGACATGTTGTGCTTTATTAGGTGGTAGTGTGCGTATGGTTGTTTTGGAATTTTAAAGTTAAGGATGGCGATGGTGAGAAATTCGAGGTGTTTCTGAGTTTTGAGAGGAATGTGGTTATGATCCGATAAGATCTGTTTAATAGGTAAAGGTATGTGGAGAAGAGATTGAGGCTAATCGAATGAATGGTCATTTTCCGCGATATATTTGTCAATTCTGGAATTAGATTATCGTAATTGGAGTTTGTTTAAAAAAGGATATCCGGTATGTAATGCATCCGGCAAGATACATTAAGTTTTATAACTTTTATGAGAATTTATTTTCCTATGAATAGAAAAATAATGTTTTTACTTGTGACGATTTAATCCTTTTTTGCTGACTTAATTGGCGCTCAATGCAATAATAATAAGATTTTTATACTATTACTTTTTCTGAGGAATAGAAATATATTATCGAGTTAACTTGGATCTTGATTATAACGTTCGTAAAGGATTTATTTATTTTTTTTATTACTACTTTTAAATTTAAATTTTTAATTTGCTTAGTAAAGGAACAACTTTTATTGAAGACATAATTTATTTTAAAAATATGGATTGAGTTGTAGAGACTAATCATATGATTAATAAGAAAATAAATTTAATCATATATGATGATTAATAGCGCCATTATTTTATTTCACAGATGACAGGAAGCAGAGATTCACCAACATGACTCCTTACTCTTCTTTTTCAACATGTTAACGCCTTATTAACCCATCAGCGTTTACTCATAATAAGCAACTCGATAATGAAGTACAATTTGCGTTTTCACTTGAAAAATTCAAGAACTCCGCAGTTGAAAAAGACGATGAAAAAGAATGTGCAAAACCCTCCTCTCTCTCTCTTTCCAACGGTTTAATCAGCCGGTTGACTCGCTATTTGCATAATTTTTCGCTTGCTCTAATAGCCTATCGGAAATTCCTTCGACGGTATGTTTGAACTTCTTCGGCGTATTAATTACATAGCCTCGACGAGGCCGTTACACAGGCCAGAGCAGAGCTATTTCCTTCTCTGCCAAGTCGGAGGGGAGAGGGGGGAGAAAGAGAGAGAGAGAGAGAGAGCTAATCGCGCATGCAATCTCGTTCAGAAGGCATTTTTTTCCGAGCATCGATTCTTTTTAATCAGCATATAATAGCGGATAGCTTAAGAATATCGAGAAGACTTGCATGATAAGTGCACGTGCGCTCTCGCAAGCGAAATCGACCGTAAAAGATACCCATCCAATTTCCGACTGTGGAGAACCAGTTTGAAAACAGACAGAACTGAGCGCGGAATTTTGCAGCTGACAATCGGCGAGTTATTTAAATTTCCGTAGCGCGAACTAGCGGAGCGTAATTTCAAAAAGCTTAACATTTTGTAATTGCGTTCTTAGGTGGAGATGATACGGAATGGAAAAAATATTTAAGTATTTTATTTTGAAGAAATGATTGGAAATCGAAAGTCTGGAAGCGTAAATAAATTATTTTCAACGTATTTTTTATTATTGTTTTCTGTTCAAATAGTTAATTGCAATGTATTAATTATAAATAACGATACTGATCAATTTTAAATTATTTTTGTTATTTTCAAGCTGTTAATGATAATTGTACGTATGCTGCCTTTATTTATTTTGCACGTCTTTGTATACAATTACGGTTCTACGTGCAGTATAATTAACAATTTTAAAAAAGACCGGTGATAATATTGCAAAAAACATCGTCTATTAATTAACATACCTAATGAAAATAATAAAATATACTAGAAACTAGGTAAAAATGTATATTTTCAACATTTTTGCTATTTTAAATGAAAAATGCAATTCATAAAACAGCATAAAATAAAAATATTGTCTCCCTTATTTATTGTTTAATTAACGCCATCCCCGCGTCTAAAATAATCTTTAAAATTTTAAAAACCCAAACACGTTTACTTCTCCTCGCCAAGTCAACGTCTACAAAAAAGCTGTCTTGTCAAAAATATTTACCCCCGCATGCTCTGAAAGTCTAGATAAACAGAGCACAAACTAATTAGTCGAGGTGGACTCTCTCTCGTGCAGACACCTAGTGGCGTTGCGAAATTATTTAAAAAAATTTCGCCCCGAGCAAATTTCGTTTCGCCTCGCGCGCTCGCATATGGAATGTTCATTAGTTGGCACAATGATAAGTCGCATTCCAGCCTCTCTCGTGTGTGTACACAAAAAGTCCGTATCAAAGGCGATATCGCACTTTGAAGCGCCGCGAAAAGAAAATTCAGCTGACTCAAGAGCCGAATATAGCTTGCCTCGCGATTATACATGTACGGATCCGTCTAAGCTAAATTGCACTCGTGAGAGTGAGCAGCGCTCGTTTCGTATTATTGGCCTGGGTGTAATAAATTGTTGAAGGGAACGAAGCCGATCGCTCGAATGTAGGAGTAGAAGCTGCCTTCTAGGAATTATTCGATAGGAATATGCGAGGCTCTCTCTCTCTCTCTCTCACTCGTTCGTCTAGACAAGATAAATACTTGCACCCTGGCAAGTTTGCATAAGCTTTCTCACGGGCGTATCGTTTCGCTAGCTGGGACTTTAATTAATTTTAATTACAGCCTGATATGAGGTGGAATTCGCCGAGCGAAAGAGAAGTGCGTTTTCGGGAATCGGTTGCCGTTTATTTTTTTTGTTATTTTTAATGGTAGGTGCTTTGTGAAAATTTATGCAGATAAGTAATGATAATGCTGATAAAATGTGAACGGAGACGGATCGTAAATTGATTGGGACGGTTTGAAAGGTATTTTAAATACGATGAGTTGCAATCTTTTCTCGGAATGGTTAATGCACAATAAGCTTTCTCGGAGGGCGTTTCGATGATTATACCACGGATGCACCTGACAACGCCGATTTGAGCAGTTAAAAATATCGACGAATCGATGATATAATCTGGCAATAATAAGATCCTAGAAGGTTTAATTTTCAAGGCAGAAATACAGACATTCAAAGATATGAATCCATTGATATAATTAGAGTGCCCAAAAATATACAAGTCCAAGATATACAATTTACTGCAAATCATGGCACTATCACGCGACAGTCAAAGATTTTTAACGTCGACAGGACCAAGACGATGACGCGCTCCATTTCCATCACTCTCAGTATACATCAAGAAAAATCCATCGATCGCAAACTGAAATACCCACATATCTCCAAGGCGATAAAAAGCGCTTGTAAAAAGCAGGCATAATCGATTCGACCAGAGGAGAGAGAGAGAGAGAGAGAGCCACCCACGTCGCGCGTAGTTTCCCAAGAGCACATATACACGCGTTACAGCTTGGTACTGGCTTCGTACGTGCGCTCGTACGCAGCAGCGGGCAAACAACGTGCGCCGAATAAATTTCAGTGCTGCGTACACACGTATACACGCAGACACACGTACGCGGAGGTATATTCCAACCTACTTTTCGCGCTCGCGCTTTTTGCCCCAGTTCTTAAAGTTCTCTCCTCTCCGGCTTGTTGGTTTAATTAAATGACTTCTCGATGCATCGCGCGCGCGCTTACGCACGCAAAAGCCAGCTCAGGGATTCTGGCGCGTTAATTTTCGAGAAAACGTGTTTTGAGAAAGAGGGCGGAACGAAGGGATTTGAATTTTCTTTACTATGGTAATGTAATGGGGTAGATGGACGCTTTTTTTCTTTTCTTTTTCTCATGGTGCAATCTTGCAGATGTTACTGGAGGTTAATTTTGTTAAATGATGGTGTGGTATATGTTTTTAAATATGTTTGAAAGCGCATACGATATTTGAAAAATAATGAATAATAGGGGGATTTGATGGAAAAGTTTAGCTGAAATTTGTAAAATTATATATTGTTCAAACCTAATATTTGATTTCGCAGAGAGCACGCTACAACTTTTGACAAACACGCCCGCGCTATTTCACATTCAAAAGTTATCTGCGAACTTTGTGATTCGATTCTAACCAGTATATAATCTCTATGACAGATTTTTCGGTTCCCCCCTGCACTCGATGAGTAATTCCATTTCCAAACATTCGTACTAGCCTGCGCGCCGTTTTTATAGAAACAGGCCAATTCAATTTTCGCGCTCAGTTTTTTTCGCGTCTACCCGCCCTTTTTTCATAGAGATTAACTTTTCAGTTGGGAATAGACCGGTATTAACAGGCTCCACAGTACCGGCTGATAAACGAAACGGATAACTAACTACGCATTGTGAGAGCCACAACAAACTTTTCGTTTTAAAGCCATGTTCGCTCGAGTGGAAATCAAAGTGGCGTTTTTATAGAATGCTGTTTTGGTAATTGGGTAGAATTCTGACGATAGTGAAAAGTAATTATACCGTTAATATTCTGAAAAATATTTCATTTTTATTTAATGAAAATAATGAGAGTACTTGCAGAGAGCTTTGGCATTTGAATTTTATGCAGATGTAGTTTCAGTAGAGAAATTTAAAGTAGACTCACCTAGAACATAAAGAAAAAAATCATTATTAACCAACTGTTTACTAATATCCTAGAGCAGATATGGATATTATAATGGTTGCAGCTTTTACTGTGAATTTTTTTCAATTATGAATATGTTTACTTTATTTAGTTCAGAAACAAGTGCTGTGTGAGGCTTTAATGATTATTTACTGTTAGAATTTCTTAAGATAAAAAAAATAGTAATTGAACCACAATATTAAAAGTGAGAATAGAGATATTACTGCAGCATAACAAATGTTAATTCTTATTTTACTTTTTATTCGTACATGACTATTCATACTGACTTATGCAGACTTATGAAAATTCTATAAAAAATACATAACTAATTTAACAATTTATACATATTTATTAAAATTTTTACATGAAGTTAGAGTTTGTAGGTACACGAATTAGTCGAAATTCCAGTAAAACACATAGAATTTGAAATTTGTAAATAGGACGCAATGATAGATGCAAACCACAATAATTGTAGTAGTGAGGTAGTTGTTCAAATATGTTTTTATTAAATAAATAAACACATTTATAAGATTTTAATTGGTGGAATACCCACAAGATTAAAAGTTATTTATACTATTTCATTTACAATTACTCTACTGTATTTGTAACTGCGTCTAAATCATATAAATTTTCGTCAAATTTTAAAAGATCTTCGATATTTCATTTATTCCGCGGTTACTCTTTTATTTTTTAAAGAAAATATTGATATAAATCGTACTATAAACAGTATTTAATACAATTGCTTTGTAAGACTATTGGCATAATTGGCATTCGTCATGAAAAGTAACGCATTCGATTCTTTTGCAAATGAACCAAAGCCTATATATGAAATAACAAAAAACCTTATTCCTTCATAAAATTCATTTGACCCACCCTCCAAGAATTAACAATTAATAATCAATAATCACCAACCCATCCCCATAACCACAACGTCAAATCAAAACTAATTATTTCCTAAATCGCCTCCGCTCCACACCCACAGCGATCAACTCCACTCTTTCACCACTCCCGACCCATATTAAAGGTCGGAAGGAAGAAACCACACCGTCGCCACGTTGCGTTACATAACGCTCGCCATATCGTCGCCCTCCCTCTCTCGCATGATATACGAGCGACGCACGCGCTAATTCACATGCGGCCCCGACAATGCAAAAGCCATATCGGACCAATATGCCGAATGGCTTCACACTGCGGTCGATGCGCGCATTAGGAACCGCACCGCGCCTTTTTGCGGTGCGAAAGAGCCGGTGATTTTGATTCGATTTGGCCTCTTTCGAGGCGCTGTGGTTGCGATTTGCGGCCGCGAAGTGATTGTTCGCCGCAATTTTAGCGCTTGATTTAATTAATTTGGTAACTAATTGGAACGCTGGACAATTGTATGATTTTAATAAATAATACGCGGATTTAATTTACTATGCGTAACGGAGGCCTCTTTTGTCACGGAGTTACGCGATCGCCTCGACGTCGCGCGTTTTACTTCCAGTTGTATTATGAGTTTGCGCGTGAAGACAGGAAACGGTGGGTAGTAAAAATCTTAAAGTTTGAATATAATTTACGTGTGCTCGCTGAATATTTGCAAATACATAAGCTCTGTTTAACATTCTTAAACGATACGCCGCAAAGACGTAGACTCTAGCAACAACGCAGATGAATTCCAGCTATTTCAACGATATAAAACACGCGACCATTAAGCATCGCCACAGCGTAAAATACCACCTCTGCCGATATATCCTGAAATATCTACGCCTCCCATCCAGCGTAGCGTAACTCAACTTCAGCAGAGTCCGCATAAACTTCAAACCCCGAAACACGCGTGCGTCCATCAATTTTCAATTGTCCCTCCCGAACCGCGCGCTTATATTCCTGCTCGCAATCACCTCCGCATTCACCTCTCCCGCAAAATTTATTAAACCATCGCAACGGCATTATATCCCAGCTCAGCTACCCCCCAGAAAACTTCGCCTCTCGAAGAACAATAGCCAAGCTCGGCGGCGTAAAAGATACGATCGAAAGCCGAGCAAGAAAACCTAGGTATACAGTTACGCGCCGGTTTCGTGCGAGCAGAAGCGCGCATCTCGTTTATCAGCTCTCCCGTATATAAGCGAGCCACTCTTGCTTTGTTCCACACTCGAAGATGATATATCGTCGGCGCGAACGAGCGCGCACCAAGGCTGAAACTAATCGTCCGCGACCTGGGCTAACTCTTCCCGCTGTGTACGTGTGACGTCAGCTGCAGCTGAGGGAGAGAGAGGAGCAAGCGCGTGTCCGAATTAATACAGGTCGCGGAACCTCAGCGATCGATCTGGCAGGGAGCGGCTGTATAATGACGACCATTCCAGGCCCGTTGTGTTTTCCCGCGCTGATTGGTTTACGTAAGGACGTGCACGTCGTTATACGGCAATTGACAGTATTGACCTCGGCGGGATGATATTCGGCTGGTCCTCTGGTGAGATAATTGGTTAGAGGGTGTATTATTAGACGGGATACGCGCTGGAGTGAAAGGTTTCTGGGTCTGATTTATGGAGAAATGTTTGGTCTCGTGGGATACGGAGTTGAGAGCGTCACAGATATGTTAACATTTTGATTATTAGCGCTGGATGTCATTGGAAGCTCGTAAATTTAGCCGAGCCGGTTGAGTGGGAGAGACCATAGAGCGGAATGCTAATGTTTGTTTGATCTAATGGATAGATAGGATCGAAGGGGGGAGAATAAATGTTAAGTGACTTCTGCAGCTGCTTCGGCCTCTGATTAATACGTTCGACTGCCATATCGAGATTATGTTGTTTCAGTGACGCATTGCTATTTGATTTTCCACAATAGGTCTGTTTGAGGAAGATAAATAACGATGACTTCACTGGAAAAAATTTACACGAATTCTCTGTTTTTCCTTCTAATCTCTTCTGAAGATCAAACACGAGAATTGCAGCGCTAAATAAATAAGCCTCTTATCTGAACGAACCATAAACCACGAAGTAGCGATAACGATTCCACTATTTCCAGCGGAGAGAATAGCTCCGAAAACCGCATTACAACTCATAACTACGCGTTCCCAAAGTCCTGAATCTGAATCTTCGTGACGACTCTATAAGCGGGGCCGCAGGTAAGCGCTGCGCGCAGAAGAACAGAAGTTGTTCAGTTCTGGTAATAGTCCCTTTTGTCGAGATTAATGAACCCATTCCCCCCGTGCGCCGAGTCCGGACTGCTCGCACAATCGAAACTAACCAGCGCAGCTCCTAGCGTCTTACAACGACTGCACCTATACACTCGCGCGCGCGCGCTCGGCAAACAAAAGAGCAACAAGCTATTAAAAGCCGAGCGCTCGCGCGAGCGATAAACCTCTTGAAAAGTTTTCTTCGCCGGTGCAGACATGAGATATCGCGTGTTTTGATCCGCACTCCCCGCGTCTTGGCCATATACCGGGCTGCTGGTGTTATGCTCGCGTAACTCGGCCCGATTATAAGACTACGAAAAACCGTCAAGGACTCGGGATCTTTCTGATGCAATTAAAGTGGAATAATGAAAAATGCAAGCTCCGAGTCGTAAAAGCGCTTCGAAAACGGCGGCGCGCTCGAAATTTTCACTCGCTGATGATTTTAATGGACAGCAGAGCGGCGGCGCGTGTGGGAAAGGGCATCCGGCCGACATTAAAATGAAATGAGGCATAACCGCGATGCCGCCTCTCTCGCTTTGTAATGACGCCGGAGTGCGTATTCCTATTGCCGGAGCGAGCGAGAGAGGGAGAGAAAAAGGGCCGCGCTCGGTAATTCCCGGCCGATAAGTTTTACGAGGAAATGACCGGTTAATTCAGGAGGATAATGCGCGCGGCCGAGCCAGCAAGAGCGATACTTGATTACGTGCATCGTCGCTCGGTTGCGCGCGTGCGCTGCGTTTGACTCGCTTTCCTCTGTCTCTCTTTCTCTCTGTCTGTGAAGGCAAATTGCAGGCTCGCCGGGCGCGCTGCGTATCAATAAAATCGTGGAGAATTATCCGCGCGAGGACGGAGAGGTATAGAGTGCGTGTAATGCGAGAAGGGATTTTTTAAGTGAGCTTCGTGTGTGGATATCTATTGGTGTATGGGCGGTTAGTTATAGGAGTTGATGAAATGAACGAGAGGTTTTGTTGTGTATCTATTGTAAAAATTTATCTATGTTTGGATCTTGCTAGAAAAATTTATTTTGATTTTAACTTTAGAACGTAGCAAGAAAAATATCTTTTTTCCGAATAATGCATATTCAGATATTTTAAAGCTTAATTTATACTAAAATCTAAATCACCAAGTAATTATTGCAATTATTTTTTTTTAAACTAAGAATAGAAATAAGCACTTAATGACTTAATATAAATGAGCTTTATTTATGTGCATGTTCAGACAGTTATAGATTTTATGTTTAAGAATCTGTTTAAGTATTTCATGTACAATTGGAAGGATGCATTAACACATATCAAATTTTAAAAGTCAACCTTACAATAAAATAGAATATATAGCGAATGGATTTTTCAAAACATCTATAATAAATATACACATTTTTGTATGGCATAAAAAACAAAATATTTCAGAAACAGAGTTGGCATTAGAACGTGCACCAACTATTGCTTTGAAAGTAATGCACGTTATTATATTAAACCTTTATAAACTATTAAAATATTTATATAAAATATAATTTTGTTATAAATGTAATTTATACAATTCTGTATTTACATATATAATGATTATTAAATTAAGCTAAATAATTTTTAGTTTAATAAAAATAAATAAAAGATACTTTGATTGTTTTAATAATTTAACCCACACAAATAAATTTTTAATTATTTAATGCTATAAAAAATTATAATAATAAAAAGCTTAAAATTTAAAAAAAAGCGCATATAAAATAATGTTTTGAATATTCTACGTATTATCGAATAATAAAGAGTTTTTATTTTATTTTATCTAAGTATATATCCAAATAAAAATCAAATTAATTTAGTGGTGTATTTTATTATATCATTTTATAATATTATAATTTTATAGAGCGAAAAAGAATTTAAATTCAAATACCTTCAGAAAAGGTTTTTCAGGATATTCTTTTTCTCCTAATAGCTCTTCAATTAGATATCCTACTTTGAGCAAAAGTAGTACCTATTTAACTTTCTACTTGGGCTGAAGATTAATTCTTTCTCGCTTAATTATTCATTTTGATGATATATGCATAATTAAAAGACACAATGCAATGTTTTAATGCATCATTAATCATTGTTAATGCATTATTGACCTCATACGTTATTAATGATAAACGCAATCGATTTTATTGCCACAGTAAACATTGATGAATCAGAATTAAAATATAAATTAATTTAATCTGCAAAATGTAAATCGTCCCTCAACAACAACCACACACTGCAACCCAAATTTTTCCTATCACTCCCTTTGATCCACACTCCTCAACCATATCAAAAATCCCACTATCAATCCCGTTCCTCTCTTCAATGCTCCCACCAAACACACCGACAACCCATCCCCCCACCGAACATATCCATTTCAATTTTGAACCACGTTTCGCGCAATACACCTCGACCCTATGCCCGCTGAGCGAAGAACCAGTAATATACAGCCGATGCTCGCGGGTGTTTGACTGATACAGCGTGTACACATTCGGCGCGGCGCTAATGAATGAACAGGCACGACCCGGCTGAATGGATGAGCCGCTCGAATGGCTATTGGGCTAGCAGCGCGCACACAGGGCATGCGTTCATAATACGGGACAGACGTGACCCAGAGAGTACGTGCAAATGTCGAGTAATTAATGACCGCGAAACGCGCTCGCGCCATCGCTTCTTTCGCGTTCGAGCGATTTATGAGCGACGGATAGGCACCGTTAGTTGCGCGGACGGGAGATAGTTTGGACGCCTGGGATGCACGCGCGCGATCTGGAACTTTGTCTGCGAGCGTAACAAACGAGATATTTTGAGCTCTGGGATGAATCATGTGTAAGAGGAGTGTCAAGGGATGAACGAACTGAAAGCTATCTTCATGCGTGGGTGGATATGCCGGTAGATATCGGCTACTTTATTTATGGCGGGAATAGTTAAGGTTCGTGGTGATGGGAAATTTTGAGCGGGAGAGTTTTTAAGAGTTAAGTTTTATTGGTTTTTAAATAAGGAGCGTAGAGGAGATTTTAAGGTAACGCTGTTTTTTGAATTTACGAGGATTAAGTAGGACAAAGTAGGAAAACGTTATTTTTAGCATTTTTCAAGATTTTAAGCTTTAGCGCGCTGCTAAGCTCATAGCCGCTCCACTTTCATTTTCGTTTTTTAGTACTTTACCTCAGCGGGCTTTTACCGTTTATAATGGCAAGCGCACCTCCCTATACAGTATTTACACAAAATGTTACCAAAACACCCATTTACCCGTTTCCATTGAAAGCAGTCCAGACCAGCTTTATCGAAATCAAAATCCCAGCAGTCGCCCGAGCTTTTTCCCCCAGCAACATTCGCCCTCCATCAAAACGCCAGCAGCCAC
Source organism: Eupelmus urozonus (assembly GCA_900480035.1). Taxonomy (NCBI): domain Eukaryota; kingdom Metazoa; phylum Arthropoda; class Insecta; order Hymenoptera; family Eupelmidae; genus Eupelmus; species Eupelmus urozonus. Next base: position 82,166 of record UELX01000128.1, on the reverse strand, counting down.
ACACGACACATCCAGCGCGCAAATTTTCCTCGCCTTACCATCAAAATTTCCATTCAGCCTCGGCTCGGCGCAAAAAATTTCCCGCCCACTTTGGCGCGAAAAAAAACGCAGTGAAAGAGCGAGCGCGGCGCAGCGGCGAAATAAAAGGCGTCTTTTGAAAGTGATCCCCGCGCGCGCAGCGCCGTCGTAACGAGGAAGCTCGCACTCTCGCGGCGCGTTAATGGGAAAACGCACCTCTGGCATTGTGAGCGCAAGCTCGCAGGTGACACAGACAGTGTCTCTCTCCCTTTCATTTCCCTTTCTTCTGCAGCTTGGCTCTGGCACGTCATTGTGCGCGCTCCGTGCCGACATAATGCGCGAGTCTTTTTTACCTTTGCACCGAAAGGAAGAGAGCGAGAGAGTCAGAGAAAAAGACTTTTAATTGCGCGAGGCGCCCGTTAATCCGTTTTGCGTGCGAACGAAAAATACGAGAGGGATGAAGTCGAGGCCGGAGGTGTAAGGAATGTTTGGACAGAGTTTCTTTTTTACCTGAGATTCGCAGTAATCTTGCTTGCTTATACCAGCGCGGAATTTTTATTCGAGCTGGTAAGCTGAAAGAGGGGGACCTGGCTAAAATTAATAGAAGCGAAAATGTGTGGAAACGAGAGGTATTCCCGGTAAAAAGTTGCTCGTTTAAATGCAGATTTGCGCGCGCTGTTTAATGAAGGATTTCATAATGAATTATTTACACGTTACGCGAGTTACGCAATTTCCATTATAACTTTCTGACCGCTTGCCCACTATTGCATGAATTCTCGTTCCTAATTCTTCCGTATTTTAAATGATCGTGTAATGGTGTTCCGAATGTAATAGTGCTTTAATCGTGCTTATTAATGGGAACAGATAGTCCTAGACTACGCAGATTATGCAGTTGTTCAACTATATATATCATGATATACAATGGTACACTACTCTATGGATCTGCAAAATTTCAAGACAATATTTTAAAACATCTGAAAAATATTAGATTAAAATTTTTTAGTCGCCTCATTCCTACAAATTTTTAATTGCCTCATAAATGATTTCTCAGTATTGAAAATTTCTATCAAATGCTATTCTTGGATGATGATTGAGAAATATTGATTAAAAATTTTGTAGAGGGATAAAGTATTACCGTTACGGAGAATAATTATATGTTGGTTATGCTATTATAACAACACATATTTTGTTCAATAGTCTAAAAACTGTTTAATAAAGTAAATGTATAAAGGTGAATGATTGCAAAATTGAGTTTAGTCTCTCGTATTTATTACAGAAATTGTGCAATTAAAGTTTTAGATGGTATCCAAGCATTGTGTACTTTAAAACTTCACTTTCTCAGAACAACAGGCACATCCATTCCCAGAATCTCATTACACCATTACACTTCTCTTTTATCCACTTTTAATAACCCGCTCTCAATCCAGCCAACAGCGCAAATAATAACGCAATCCAGCCCAGAGAGAGCCAGCCACACAACAAATCCAATAAACCAACCATTCTCCCTAGAAAAATCAAAAATTCAAATTACACCACGCATCCCACATGCGCGCATAATCCGATGTAACTCTCCGCATTCCACATTCATAGCCTCTCTCTCTCTCTTGCGCGCGCTACATCAAAATTTCTCATTCCAGCGCGCTTCATTATCATTCGAGCTCACAACAAACAACGCCTTTTTGAACTCTCGCCTCCATTCCGCTCGTTCTCGCGGCAATTCCGCGTATTAGCTCCGCTCTCGCGGCTTTGCCCTCAGCGCGCGCTTGGTTAATTGCGAAAGAAAGCCGAGTTCGTTGCCTCGCGGAATTATTTATTAATGAAGCGCGTGCGCGTCTTTTTGCCATAAAAGACACCGAAATGGCAGGGCGCCAGCTTGCGCGACGACCTTTGGAATGGCCCGCATTCTTGCCGCGTTACACATTCGCCTCGGTGCGAGTGTATATGCACTCGTCCCCGATGGAAATCAGCGCAGCCCTCGCGTTTAATTGGATTCGAGAGACGACGGCGAATCTTTGCAGGCGACTTTTTAGCGGGGTCAAGACTTGGGGAGGCTCGCTCGATCGGGGGGATGTTATTTTTGTAGGCAAGGAGAGAGTTGAGAGAGAGAAAAAAGCGCGAGACTGTTTGCTTGTATCGGAAAATTGGAGCGCGGATAATGACTTTATTCTTGAATTTTGATTTGCGTTATTCTTGACCTGCTTCTGGACCCGAGCTCGAATTCCGCTTGGAAATTTATCATTAAATATGTTGAGGACAATGTCACATTGTTCATCCAAAATTCCGCGTTACATCTGCTGCGCTAGTCGAAATTTAATTATGCCCTTTCGAGGGCATTTCCTATTAAAGTCATAGTTGCGCGCGCACAAAGAGTTTATTTTTTGTCAAAAATGCTCTTTACGTCAGCTTTTTTAATGACATTCAAAGCTGCAGGCGTGAAATAATAACGACGCCAGAGCGTGTTTTATTCACGATCCTACCGGAACTGAATCATACTCGAAGACGTATTGATCAAAGCCAGACGCGACAAAACTCGGAAGAGCATTTCGCATCCAGCTTCGTTTCTTCATAAACATTGCACATCGCCCGAGACAAAAGTTCCAGCTCCGACATTGTTTCTCTCTGACAGCGCGCATCGTGCGGCTGTTATATAAATAACCGGGCTCTTTAAAAAATCATCCGCCACACATGTAACATCGGGTTACGCAACTCGTAGCTTCCTTACTTGTTCTGTGCTATAAAAGAATTACATGCGTGCAAGTCTGGCGGAAGTCTGACAATAGGCTGGCACTCGATAGTCTGGCAATGGCTAGTAGGCCAGACTTATGTATTGTATGGCTTTTTTTTGAAAAATGAAGTGTTTAAAATGAAATATATTAAAAGGAAAAATTTCTAGGGTATGATTTAAGCCCTGGACATTTAAATTTTAATTATTTGCATATAGTAGGCATGAGCGCATTTCTCAAAATAAAGTTTTATGACCTCTGAAAAATTGATTTTTCATTATTTATTATTTCAAGGTTTGATTTGTGATTAAAATTTATATAAAAGGAAAGTTATAAAATTTATAACTCTTTTATCAAGAGTATCAAGTTGTAAATAAATGGACACTTTTAAAGATTTTCTCGAAAAATTGAATTTTTAAAATATTTGATCATGTCGTTTAAAGCATTCAACGAATCGAGCACAGTCAGAAGTAAGATTGTCAACTTTTCTCGTCAAGATCAAAAATCTATCGAAATTCCAGCGAAATCTGTCAAGAAATTTTTGAGAAAATTTAAAAATATCATCTCTTTCATAGATTGTGCTTAAAAAGCAATAAAAAATACTGCAACAGTAACCATCACCAAACTATCACCAGACTTATTTTTTTTACACGAATCCACACAGTTTCTCTACAATACGAGACTTTTTCAATAATACCGAGCGCAGGATTCGTTCGTCATTAACGCTTAATAAATATCCGAGCAAAGTCATAATACCACTCTCAGAAATCGGAAAAACAGAGCAGCAGCAACAGCAGCCGGAAATCGTGGGGATTAACAATATTGATCTGTCGACCCAACACGCACACACACACACACACAGCTTCGTACTCTCCGCGGAATCAAGAGCCTATTGAATATACCTCTCGTCGGATTAACCTCGTTCTTTCTGCCCCCTGCGCGCGGGGACAGACAACGGGAATGAATAAGAGAGAGAAGAAAAGAGCAAACCTCGATATAAAGCGACCATCAGCCAGCGAAAAAAAAGGGAGAGAGAGAGAAAGAGCCGTTTGCCGGTGTGTTTCCCTTTGTAGGAAGCGCCCGGCAGCTAATGAACTTTCGACCTGCAAGACACGATTAAGCTCCGAGCCTTGATTCAGCTTGTTTCGCCCACTGCCGGGATAAGCGTCCCGTGAAACGGCAAATTACGAGCGCAGCCTCGTCCTCACCGTCGCTCCGGCTAATTGACGAAAACGCGCCTTCATTCGCGCGATTTTCCATCTCTCAACCCTCTCGATCTGCTTTGCATATTAATGGAATACGCGACGCGACATTGATATAAGGACGCACACACGCCCGCGGCTGCTCTGGAGTCGTATCCTTCGCCACGGAAAAAGGAGAGACGCTGATTCACGCCTATAGATATGCCCTGGAGGTGCGTGCGCGCAAATGACAGAGACGCGGCCCATTGAACGCTGTGCTCACGCGCGCGGAAACTAATTAGAACCCGGCGCCGATTCATTCCGGAAGGCATAACCTTGAGAGCCGCACGCACGCATGTGGAAAAGTGGCCCGCGGGGAATGGCCGAGGGAGCTTTTTTCGTCGATCCATTACTGAATCGGACCCTCGGATCTTGTTTTGTTTTATGGCCGGCGAAGGATTTTCAAGCCAGATTTTCGCGTCGCGGCGACGGTTATTTATCGCCCCCCGGCGCGCGCGATTGGTTTTTAACAATAAAAGCGTTTTTATTTCGAGGAAGGGCGGGAATTTGGAAAATTCGTCGAAAAAGTTGGCTGCTCGTAAATTTTCATAGTGGCTGTAAAAAAAAAAAGAGAAACGTTGGAGAGATCGACACGTATCGAGGGTATGTGTGTAGCTCTCGGAAACTGTGTCGGGTTCGAGGTGCGAAAACATCCGCATTATATATTTAGTGCGCGAGGGACGATACGATAAGATATGAATGAAGCTGTCAGGTTTGACTTTTCGTTTTGCCCCAACGAGATGACCGTACTGAGGGGACACCTTTGCGAGTTTTGGAAATATAGAACGCGGTAATCATTGCATAAATAAAGTACTAAAACCTTTAGAAGTACAAACCTTAAAAAAACAAACTCAAAAATTAAAATTTTTATTTACTCAACGCGAGATAATTGACTCTTAACGAGCCACGCAGATTTCTAAACTCGAAACACGCCCCCGCGCCTAAACACGAAACTACCATTCAAATCCATCCAACTAAACGTGAATCCCCCATCCAAGCCTCCGGAAAACTCTGGCAATTAAACGGTCCTACTAAACAGAATCGTGTCAAAAGTGCAGGGTACAAAGTTGCGAAAATAAGAGAGCACCGGGGCCGTAAGGCGATCGCGCGCCCCGGGCGAAAATAGAGAGAGAGAGCGCGCAAGCGCAAGTTTCGCAGCCGGCATGCACCCAGGGGAATAATTGGCGCGCTGCTGCTGCTGCGGGGTTGCGTGTTTCGTGCAGCAAGCTACTCTATTTTCGTCGGCGCTCGCTTTCGTCTTTTGATCGCAAGCGCGAGCGCTAATAGGTAATGCCGAGGCTGCTCCAGGAAGGAATCCGAGGCCGTCAGCTGATCGAGCGTGGGCAGCTGCTTGGGTAAACAAGCGGGCTTGGGCATTTTTATTGTGCGGGAGGCGCTATGTTGTTTTTTGACGGGTGTTACGGGGGACGAGCAAACAAATCGTGGCGAGATAATAAGATGGGTTCGTTTTATTGGGGTTCTGAATTGGGAGGGGAAATTGGCTAATTCAATTTGTTGAGTGTCATTCTTATAATATGGAACGTAGATAAGTTGTTGATTTAACTGTAGGTAGAAGTTAAAAAAAATTTACTGAGTGTATACAATAAAAGCAACGAGTTCTATAGATACGCTGTCTACTCCCTGATACTTATTCTTGCCTTCAAGGCTCTACCGCGCCTCTTGATATTCATTTGAAAAGTATAAAAGTGTCAAAAAACAAATTTATTTTCAGAATTGCAGCAAAAGTTTTAGGCACTTAAAAAAAATCTATAAATTGAAATTTCTTTGAATTCTACCATACTATATCCAATTTGACATCATCATTTTTATCAGCATAAATGTCACCTTCAAAAGAAATAAAACGTTTCTAATCGTAACTCTGAAATACACGAGTATTTTTTAATAAAACCCATCGATGCAACGATCAATCCTTAAAAGGCCATCAAAATAATTGCCTTCCTAGTAAAGCCTTCCAATCGCCAACTGTTATACATCAACATCAAACGATTACTCTGCCTCTCTACCCGCGAAACATTAACGCATAAAAAGAATTCATCGAACCTAAACTACACAAATTCCCCCGCGCTCATAATTCTGAAATCAGAAGACAAATAAAAGCCAAGACGAGCCGAGCGATCGTTTTGACTTTGAAATCACGCTATCCGAGCGCGCGTCCAAACAACTGGGTTGGCTGTAAAAATATCGGCTCGCCCGCGGGTATTTCTCCAAATGAAAAATAACGCCGAGTCACTGCAAAAGATATCGGCCTAGCAGTAAACCGAGACCTTCAATCGCAATCTTCGATGCATTGTGCGCGCCTATACATTTTTCCCCGTTTAAAAAGAACGATTTATCACGGCGCGTCTGAGCGGCGATTTTGCAGCGGAGGAAAATTTACAAGTTGCGCGAGTAACAGCCGCGCGCATTGCATAATTTGCCGAGGCTCGATTATAGAAATGATTTATCCAACTGCGAGAGCAGACCTGTCGACTTTCTCGAAAGTCAAAGGCGCAGTGACGCCGGCTATTTTAGCTATCGGCGCGTGTCATCGGCTCAAATCGAATTATCCTCAATGAAAAAGCGTTCGATCATTACTCGGTGAGCTTTAACGCATAAACAACGTCCATTGTCAGCTGGAAGACGAGAAATCGATAGGCGCTGAAAAAGCCATTGTTCGAGTTTCGATGATTGTGTAAAAGTGCCGGGAAAACGTATCCCGGCAATTAAAAGCGTAATGCCCCTTGTAGAATAATTCCGGCACAGCTGGACGAGCTTTAGAGGCTCTTTGCGCTCGCGCGACATTAGTGCCAGGCGTAATGGACCATTTCGAAGCCCGGCGCATCGCATACATTATCCGCGTCATGAGGCAGCCGCCGTCGCGGCGTCAAGCTCGTTTTTCGAAATGATTTGACGCGAAGAAGGTATATAAGCGTGGGCGCGGCTCGACAAGCAGCAGCCAGAGGAGCTTTGATGTGTGTACGTATGGCTGTAGGCTGGCTCGTACGTCGGCTTTTGTTGCGGGAACGATGATGGAGGATCGATTTGGTGGCTGATGGGAGACGGACTAATGTCAAGGTGGATTGGATGATGTTCGAGGAAGGCTTATTTGTTGTGTGTGATGTTAAGTATGGGTTTGACTTTTTTTGAGGAGGATGTTTATAGAAATAAGTTTCTGATTGGATGAGTAAAATTTATTGCTGAAGATTCATTTAGTTATATGTTATTTCAACTTTAAATAAGATTATTTATTAGTTTTTAATCGCGTTTTTTATACGCTGAGAATAGAATCTTTGGAAAAATGATTGTACTGGTTTGTAAAGTTGTCATAGACTGTAAAAATCCAATAATTATATTTACAAGAAATTTTATACGATGGATCGTAAATTTGTTTGTACTTATACTAAAATTTTTTATATAGTAAAGTAATTTTAAAAATTTCACACTTGTAGCAACTTTACTCACAGTTATTATAATTTTTCGAAAAATTCTTCTCTCAGTTTACTAAAAATAAATAATACAAATAAAGCAAATTTAACAAAAATTATATCTGTTTAAATTTGAAATAAATATAAGATTTTGTATATACATAAATTTTGATTATAAATATTAATTCAAATAAAGAAGAATCAAATTCTAAAAATATAAGCGTATATCGCCATAACTTATTCGTAAGCTATTGAACTTTTCACCACCCCGCAAACAAAAACTTTACCAGAACCAAATCGATTACGCAATTCCGTTCCCCCGGCAAATTTTCACAACAAAAAATCGCCCTTCCAAAAAAAGCCATCAAAAATTAATTTCCGATCAGCAACAAAGTACCGCGATACTCTCTCATCGTGTCCCACATATTTTCTTTTTTAGGCTCTCTCGCTTGATTAAATTTCGCAGAAGGGAAGAGACACAGCGCTCCCGTCGTCGTTCGTCATTCGTCGTTTCATTAGTTCGTCGCTCATCGTTACCCGGAAGACGACGACGACTCCGCTCTGGAATCCGGCGAGGTTACATCACACGACACGAAAGAGCTAGGCCGAACGATTCCACTCTCGTGGCACGCGCGAGTAAGCGAGCTCCTCCGCGCTCGAGAATCAAGCTCTGGAATTTAACTGCGCTCTTTCAGCGACGGGCTCTCGTTATGCCGGCTTGTTTGTTTATTTAGACGCGGGGTTTAAGCTGGTTGACGGATAGATGGGTACTTTGTTGCTTTTTGTTTTGTTGATTACGAGTTTTTCGTGATGTAGATGAGGTGGATAGCGGGCTTGAAGATGCTTTGATTTAATTAGGTCGTAAGTTGCGTCGAGTTATTTTGTGGGAATATGGTTGGTTGATTTCGGAAATGTTGGTTTGAATTATAGCGTAGTGTGTCGGGCATGAGGAATTAAGGATTTTATACATTTAGGTTAATTAAACAGTAATTAATCAATCTTTATTACGCAAATAAATGCTGTTATTTATTTCTGCTTTTGATTACAACAATAACAGCCGTGATGGACAATTAAAAACATAAAAAGCATTCGAAACATTATTATTATTTATGCATTTGTATTTTGCAATATTTCTCTTTTGCCTTTTTTTAATCACCACTCGAATTATAAATAAAACAAGCATATGTTTCGCAACGCATATATTGCTAAATATATTGTCCTAAAATAATTAAAAACGTATCCCTTCTTATCATTAAATAAAAAATTTTTCCAATCGATCATTCACCTAAAAAAAAAGGATCACCGATAAAATAAAGTCACTTAAACAAAATTACTTAAGCAAAAAACTACCATCCTCTTTTTCCCCGGTAAAAAGTAAGTGCAAAATGATAACCTAAAGGCGTTAAGCCTTTTCCATCCCCTCCCTCCGCCAAGTTCCGACTTCTTATTTTGAAGTCTAAGTGACCCGCGATTATTCCTCGCGATTTAATCCCAAAAAAGGAACAACCACTCCGCGAGAAATCGAGAAAAGGCGTAATCCAGAGCGCCAGCCCAGCGTGCTAGCTGATACTGCAGAAAAGTTTCCGCCGCTCGAGGAGATAATTTCAGATTAAGAAGTTCCCGACCGATCGGCCGAATACCAAAAGGACATCGATCGCTGCTGCACCTACTAATCCGAAAAGGGTAGGGTAGGGGGGCAGCAGAAAAAGAGAAGGCGCTAAGTGATTGCAAAGGAGCAGCAAGCGACGTTCTCAGAACGCTCGGAGCGGTCGAAAGGTGACTTTCCCGCTCGACGGGGCCTACATTTGCATCGGCGCCCAATAAATCGCGAAGACGAGAGAGCGCACGTGTACGCCGACCTTTAAATTATTCAATAATGCCGCCCCTCCACCGATGCTTTATGAAGCGTGTCACGCGCGCCGTATGAATAATAATCGGCCGATATTTTTTTCTCCTCTTCACCCTCGCGGCTCGTGCCTTTGCCAGAGCTGCGGCTGATCGATTGCCGCGCGACATTGACGGAGTAGTTCTGCATCTGCGGATGAGACGGTGAAAGTTTCGATTGCGCGCCGGCGTTGCTCCAGTTTCGTCTTTTTCGATGTATCGACAAGAGCACAGAGTGCGGGGGGAGGAAAAAGGTCAAATATTCAGCTGACACTCCTCGGAGGATATGTTTATTCTGTACACTGCGGTACGGGCAAACATCGGAGTTTTTTGCAACGTGCTCGCAGCGGTATAAACGCGAAGGGGCAAAGAGAGAGAGAAAGAAAGCTTGTTTGCTTAGCTTTACAGCTGGAGAAAAGAAATGTTTTCCATAAATTAGTAATGCCTGATTCCCCAGGCCTTTTTTCTCCCACTCGCGTTTTTCCTGGCGCGGTTATGAGAATTTTCCGCGCTCTCGCGAGAGAGCCGGGCTTATATCGGGATTCCCTGGATTGTACAGCTTCTTCTTGCGGATGCGTTCGTGTTTTCCTATATTTACATTGAAAGTGTACGGGAGAACGTTTACAGTGTTCATTCCAGGCATGAAAAAAAAGAACCTGCCCACCGCGGGATATTCTAGCTCGCAATCAGGTTTAAGTATAGCGCTTTGCGCTGGGATGTATTCAAATGGAACGTAAATTCAAAAATCGATACTGCAGAATTAACATTTAACGAAGGTAAAATATTAGAATAATAAGAAAAAGGCACTCCCCGAGTCCCCAATCCATACGCACTCGGCTCTCGAAGATTACTTCGAATTCAATTTCCTCGGAACGGCCGAAAGTCAAGAGGCTCGGACGCCGCGAAACCGACACTAAATAAACATATATTAGCATTATCGTCCTAAGACGACTCCACTCCAGGCTCGCTCTTACCTTACTAAAAACCCCAACGCTTACATATCCGAACTCTCCAGCTTTTACATATTTTAACCACTTCTCTCTCTCTCTCTCTCTCTCTCTCTCTCTCTCTCGCTCTCTATCTCTTTTTCTCCTCTCTCCGCGAAATTCAGCGGCGCGTGACGTCAGAACGTGAAACCGGTTGCCGAAACCGCTATAATACACATCCTCTCGGCGTACGTACACTCGGCGAAAGGTGGCCCCGCGCGCGCGCTTCCTTTGTGCGCGCCTCTCTTAAAACGCCCGGCTTTTCATTTACAGCGACTCCCCGAAGATGAAGTCGTCCTCGTCGCGGAGCGAGCGAACCTTATACATACAGATGGCGTGCGGGGGCGGGCGTCACGTAATCCAGCGACGAGGAGGTTTGCTCACGTAATGGCATTAAAGCAAGGAGAGCGCGCAGGCGGCTGGCTCCGTTGTTTATCCGTCTTCTGTTTAATTTCCTCTTTTGACGTTCTCGTTTCCGTCGACGTCGGCGCGAGCGACGCGCTCTGCTGCTCCTTGCCGATCGATCGAAAAACGCCCTACATTTTCCGCGCCGCGAGCGACAAGAGAGAACCGGTCGTCGCCGTATTGCCGCTGGCCATTCATCAGATCGAGAGGAGGAGAGAAAACCGGTCGGTCTCGTTTGTCTCGCGCGCCGGCTACTGTTTTTCGACGCGCCGAAAAGTAGCGAGGCGATTTTAATATACGCTTTTGCGCGCGAACGCACCTGCCGCGGCTACCGGGATACGTATGCGTGGCGGTTTACGAGCAGCCGATGTGGGACGCTGTGGATAAAAGTTGATTTTGCGGCCGATGGATTGTGAAGGATGGCTGGGGGGAAGGCTTGTTTATGGTGAGGCTGGATGAATTTATGCAAATTGTTTTGTGAAATGTTTTTGCGCGAATTATTGACGGTTTATATGGAAATTCTCGAGGGACGCGTTGCACGGCGAAGGAAATTGCGGCCCTCAAAGCGAGACGAAATTAATTTCATTTGGCATTGTAAGCGGTGTGTGAGCTCGTTTTGAGACGGCAAATTGAATTTTTTTGACTGTGCATTTTCGAAAACGGGATTAACGGCTGGAGTAACTCGTTCGTTTTCGCGAGGCGCGCACTCGTAAACTGGATTTAAGGTCTGGGCGCGTGTTTACAGCGTTTAAACAAAAAATTCAACACTGCAATTCACTCGGGCATCATAAAGGCACTCGGCGCGTCGAGTGTTTCTTTTTCCGCTGAAAAATTTTTGGAGTGCGCACTCGAGCTAATGCTTTCACAGCCGAGCGCTATAATTTCGAAATATTGAGATGAGAGCGCATTTCGAGTAAAGTAGCTTTCCATTTTTCCGAAAATTCATATCCCCTCGTTTATCGTTTCAGAAGCATTATATTGCCTGTGAACTAACTCCTTCACAAAAACGTCGATCTTTAGCACAGACGCTACCCTACACTCAAAACAATCGTTTAATCGATAAAGAAAAAAAGCCGGAACACAGCACTAATTGTCACAACCGCGCAAACTTCACCCTATCAAAACACACCCTGAAATTTCATCCGTCCTCAAAGCTTCGCGCGCGCTCGGATTCCAATTACACCGAAACATCTTTGGAGCCGCGCAAACAGCGTCCAATTTACAGCAGCCGCGGAATTTCGCTCAAAAGACGACGTCTCCCGTCGGGGAGCATTGACATGGCGCACGCGAAAGGCACAATAATATCGATCACCTCGCTCTCTCGCTACCTCGCTTCCCTTTCCGCGCTATCCAATTGCACGAGTAACACTAGCAGCGCGCGCCGGGGCTACAATACCCGTCGGGGCCCTCCTATCGTTCGATGAAATCGAAAAAAAACGAGAGAGAGAGACAGGATGCGATTATACAGCGCGTACGCGCACGATTTTCCAGAAAGAATACGGATGATCCGACGCGTCGTTACTCGCGGCTCTGTGTGATAAACCGCGCGTATTATGTGTCGCACGGAGAGCCGTGAGCCGTCATCATTTATCAAGGTATTCATGATTTCTGGCCGGCCGTTAATCATTATTTTATTAAAGCCGACACTTATGCGGAGGTAAGAGCGCTGCTGTAAGTGCAAAGCAAGTTGGAACTTTTCTGAGAGAATTATAATCTCTTTCGCTTTCGACAATGCATAATTTTTCTTTTATTTTTCAAGTGGAGGGAAAGTTCGAGGCGAGCTAGCTTCGGAATAGTTGATTTTAGAAATTTAATCGCATTATGCATTTTGGCAATGTGCATTGGATTCTGTAATATTGCCGGCGCGAAAAGTGAGGATTAAAAATGGAGTCCTGGTCATTTGGATTGCAATAGGCTGAATAATGAAAAATTCTCTGTTCCGGCAAAAATGATTCGAAAGGGAAAAGTGTCGAGCAAGTGGTGTTAAATATTTACCGGGCCTCGCTGTTGGGTAACGAACATCGACTAATATTGGTTTTTTAAAAAAAGGAAAATCAGAGAGAGAAAGAGCCGCGATTCAAATTGGGTTTCGGCTCTCTGCGAAAAAACTTGTAAATATTTTACCTTGACCGAATAAAGGCCAATCGCTTTTTGCCGTGCTTTCCCGAAAATAATCGTATTATTCAACTTGTTTAATAATTTTCAAACGAAAGAATCATAAATTTCAAAGATTATTATAATTTTTTATTTATAAAAGCTTTGAAATAGTCTTGGTCCACTAAATAGATTATTATTTAAAATTTTTAAAGTTGTGATAACTGAACGAAGTTTTGAGCAAAATTAAATTTTTTGTACGTGACAAAGACTCCTTTTTGTGCATCAAAAATGAATGGTAAATCGAATTTTTCTACGCAACGGGAGAAACAGAACACTGTTACTATCGCTATTCAAAACTAATCATAATGTTGTAAATTAAAATATGAAATTTGAATATTTGCAAAATATTTGGAGATTTTGTAATAATTTGAAAATTTAATATTATACATTGTAAAGTTTTCAATTTTCCATTATTTTTCCGTGCACTATTTTTCCGCACACTGCAAATTTTTTTGGATTATAATAATTTTTGAATTTTATGAAAAATCAAACTAGTGATTATCCTTCTTCAAAATCTCTTACAAATATTTATTACAACTGAAGTATTGTAACTGAAGATTTATTACCTTACTTACGTATAAATGTACATCAATATAACGCAAAAACAAAAAGCATAGGTAAATAATCATTCATTCCTCTCAGCATAATGGAGTAAATATTTCTGTGAAATACGTGCGAGAGCGTGTGTGTATGAAAAGCCCGGAGACAAATAAGATTTATACCATCCAGCATGCAGAGAACATCCAACATTCCAGGTGAAAACTCGGAATCCCGGCTATTACTTTTTCTATTTACGCTAAATAGCGCTCGAAGGAAAGAAATGCAAAGAAAGTAATTTTTAAGCGATTACCATTGCGATAAAACGAAAAAACAAGGGGGGTGGGGTGTGTGAGTTCACGGGGCGAAATTCGCGAAGTGAAGTAAAACGAAAGAAACAAAGTACGCAATTCCATGGTATCACAAGATGGAATGAAATAAAAGATAAATTGCCCAGGGGAAAATAGAGAAATGAAAAGAATATAAAAAAAAAGAGAGAAAGAGAGAGCGCGCGCGCGCGCGCGGGAAAACGAAGTGTACGAAAGAGCGCAATGAAAATGACGATGAAGCCGAGTAAAAAGGGACGAGTATAGACATGCGGCGGAAAAATGCATGCGATGCATATAACGAACGAGCGAGAGCCAGCTAAAAACAAGGAGAAAAAAATTCCACTCGCGGCAGCGCGCGCTTTTTCAAACGCATGCAAATACGGCTCCCCGGTATTCCAAATAATAACACCGAGGCACGCGCGGTATGTCCGAGCCCGCTGCGCAAAACTCGAGAGAGAGAGCGAAATTTTCACGGGCCGAGGGAGGGAGGCTTGGGATTCGGAAGCCGATCAATTCTCCAGGTCCGAGAGAGGGAGAAGGCTCGTCGTCTTTACGTCTCGGCTCTGACGTCTTTCCTTTTCCGAGCCCTGTATAGCTCTGAGCTCACCCCCGCGCAGTAAATTACGGGATTCTTCACGGCTGATCGGGCCGAGCGGAGCGGTAAAATAGGCGCGCAATCGCGAGGCGCGATCTGACGCGTGTAATTCGTTGCCAAGTTGGCGTCGAGCTTATCGGGCGTCGATGTGTGTTTTTGCGTTTACGCGCGGAATTTTTGCGGAGGTGGGTCTGTCGATGCGGACGGGCTGTGTTTAAATAAAGTTCGAGTTGGGGGTTTGCTTTAACTTGAAGGCTGTAATAAAGTGCTGCCAACTTTGAACATTAGGGTATAGTAGGTGTATACTCTACTCTTTATTCATTGGTAATATAAATTTTCAATTTTTCCATTATTTCTAGATAGATGTAAGCTTGCTTTTAAGGTGAAAGTAATGCAGAAAGCTATGTTTAAATCATTTTTACAAAGTCAAGTTCTGATCTCTCCCTTTGCATACAGATCAATTTTGAGGTTATGTTCGATTACAAGAGTAAAACGCACCACCATCAATACTCCAACCTATACTCAAACATTCTAAAACATCAAACACGGTTCGAAGATGTCAACTTTCTACCTGTGAGCATGATTTTTCAATGATTAATCGTAGCCCGTCTCGTCTCATACGCAAAACACAATCGTATCCGGCGATCGAGCGCCGTTACCAACTTGGCACACAGGCGCGTTCGCTTATCGCGATGCCTGATGTAGGTATTTTCGCTCGCGGCTCTATGGGCGCTCTAATGTCACGCGTTGGGGTCGCGTGCCATTCGTCAACGTCACGGGGCCTTCATCGTAAACGCCGCGCAGTTCGTAAATACAAGCGCACGCGAGAGTTTTTTTTGTTTCTATTAAACGCGACAGAATCGCATAAACCCGGGGCTTGATTACCCGTCCGTACGGCTGGCTGCAGTTTTTTTTTACAGTCTCGCTTTTTCGGATATAGTTTCTATGCATATAGCTAGGGTAAAATATGGATGGGTATCTCCGGCGAAACAATAAAGGGGAGCGAGTTTGGGCGTTTTAAGCTTATTAAGGAAATCTATAAAATCTATAGGTGCTGTTTGCTGGTGGGAATAAGAGTGCGCGAATTATTGAGAGAATGAGAATTTATGAATTCATGTTTTGATTGTTTGCCGAACAATGGAGGAGATTGTGAGTGCTAAATAATGAATCTGTCGAAACCATTTTGCCGCGAACAACTTTATTGAATATTTAAGGATAATAAGAGAGAAAATAAGAGAGGACAAAAAAGCTTACGTTTACTCATTAATCAATTAATTTTCTCGGGAATCAATGCTCATTATAAAATAGAACTAAAGAATTATTTACGGAGAATTTTGTTTTCATTAAATTTCAAATTAAGCTGCTTTGTTTGGTGAAAAGCTACTTTTTTATAAAAAGAAAATGAGCCAAATATCTTTTAAAATTAATTTCAAACCGCGATTCTGTACATTATAATGCACTTAACCAACTACATAGGTTTGTAAATACAAACAAAGTAATGCAGCCCGTTATATTCACTAAGCACACTGTTTACGCAAAACGTTTAGCAACAAACGCAGCATTCTACGCAACAGTAAACGCCGAAATTATATTTCCATTTCTATAATTCGACGTCCTCCGCCTATCCCATATTCTAAAAACCTTATACAGTTACTAAAAATGCACGTTAATTAACAAGCTCTTCCTCATTACGACCTGCAGAACAAAAAGCAGCTCTAAATTAAAACATCCTTTGTGCTAACCGTTCCACATCCTCATTTTTCACCGAGCCCCGGCAAAACATTTTTCTAAAACATAATTATTCGCTCTACGCGCGCGTACCTCAACGCAAAACAACACGTGACAAGCCCGGCTCCCCTACCTACGCTACACAATCTAGGACCGCTCTTAAGTTTTTGCACAAGACGTGTAATCGTCTTTCGGGCGGCGCACGAGTCGCTTTGTGACACGTCCTCCGCCAGGCGTTTATGAATAATGGAGACCGATTTGTAGCCCTGTCGCGCAAGAAAGGGACCGCTTGATGCGATTTCCTTGTTAATGTCAGGCCCCGGGCTTAATTATACCAGCTAGGCAACAAGTCGCGAGCGATATACCCTCTGTACGAGATAATCATCGACATAGCTCGCAAAAATGGTCGAGCGAAAAGCCGACACTCGTAAGCCGATCGATGTTTGCGCAAAGGTTCGACGGCCCCCGTGACGTTTACAAAACGAGGACAAAGACAGTCGCGCGCGATGAACAATTGAATCGGTAGGTTGATACCGAGAACAGTAATTCAGGCTCGTTGAGAGAGCTAAGCAGCCGCGTAACGAGACGCAAGTGAAAAGGTAGGCCGTATACCGAGAAGTGAGATTACACACACGCGAGAGCGAGAGAAAAAGAGAAAGAGAGCTGACGCAAGCTCGAAGATATATATCGAATTATATCGCGGTTTAGCGAGCACCGCGGCTGGAAAATGCAAAGTAGCCGGGGACTATTAAAGCGCCTAAATATGGCTAGGTGGTAAATTGTTTATATTAAGTTCCGGGCGCGCCGATAACGGCGGCCTCGTAAACCGCGGCTCGAAAATTTCGACGATAGCATCGGCCAATTTCGTCCAGCGCTCGGTTAACAGCTAAACCGATCGATATTCAAAAACAGCGCTGGAAAAGAATTCCTCGTTATCAGCACACCCTATCTCCGGATCGCAGAACAAACAAAGGAGATTACAGCCGAGTGCGTAGCCTCGATTCCGCGTTAGGATTTTTAAATACACGCAGCGAGAGCCGCACTGTTGACTCTCCTCCTCCTCGTCATCCTTCGCCGCGGCGTGTATATCATATCAGCGCGTGCCGTACATGCGCACCAGCGCCAATATTTGCTCCGCAGCCGGCAAACACACTCGACGCGATATTTTTTCCGCGGACTCGAAAGCCGTTTATTAGAATATTAGCCTCTCGCTCGCTGTTTACCGCAACAGTCGTTCGCCCACGCGTCTGGCTTGCCGGAATGTCCCTCTCTACTTTTTCGCTCCAAGGTTTCCTTCGCGTTCCCTCTTTTTTTTTTGCTTCCGCTTGCCGGAGAGTCTTTTTCCCTCGGGAGGAGGCTATCACCCTCGGCGTGATCATCGGCCCGCGCGGTTTAATCTAGCGCGAGCTACTCCTCGGATTTTCTTTCAATTTCATTAGGAATCGAGCTGGGGGTGGAGAGAATTAAAGGCGGCTAGTATAGCGCGTATTACATGTGTGTATCTTTTTTATTCTGGAGGAAAATAAGGATAACCCCGCGAGAGGGTAGAGAGGAAGCTAAGAGGATATTCTCGTGGAGCTCTTTCGCGCGTGACCCGTATTCCTGCTCGATTAAATGATCAATATCCCGCTAATTGCCGGCTCGCCTTCACCGAGCTCGCGCTCGGATATAGAGACAGAAAGCCGTATAGGTGTGTGTATATATATAGACTCTCGGCTCCTTTTTACGACAGGGTGCGCTATTGCGATAATTATCGTGTGTCCCGGCTCTCTCTTTCTCTCTCGCAATCTCTTCTCCAGTGCTGCGCGCCCTGGACTTAATGGCCCGGTCGTCTGGCCCCTCGAGGCTCTCTCTCTCCTCTGCAGGATGCAAATCACTCGCTGCGTAAAAAGCAGCAGCGGAGCGATACACTAGACGGAAGCTTCTTTTCCTCCTTTTTTCTCGAGCGGGAAATTCGCGCGGCTTAAAGAGAAGAGGAAGAGAGCCGGGGAGCGCGCGCGTAAAAACGGATCGAGAGCTGTGAGAAAGGATGGCAGAGAAAAAAAAGTGACTGGCGTAAGCAAGTCCAGGAGAGAGCTGATGGGGCGAAGGATATAGAGTAGACACGGATCCTTCCTCATATTGACCGGCGCGCGCTCTCGGGGCAGTGCATATCGCGCTATCGTCATCCGAGCGCGCGTGTACAATAGGTGTAGCGCTGGCAATTCGTCGAGAACCCGTAAAAGCCAAGAGGGGAAGTCATTCCGGAAGAGAAGGGCTGCCTCCTAAACCTGCGGGGGACGATTTACTGCCGGGCCGAGCGCGCAAACGTCGATAGCTGCCGAGCGACTCTGTCTGTCTGTGTGTGTGTGTGTATGACTATGTGTATGTGGGTATATAGAGAACGGGGCGAGACTGACGAGACACTTCGCCAGAGGTATTATAACGAGCGTGTCAGGGAGTTTGTCGCGTTAGGATGAGGGATGTGCCAAGAGAGTGGCTGCTCCGATCCTGGCCGCGCACGGTGAGAGTACGTTTGTATATGTGTATACACAGCGCTTGGTTACCGGTGCTGGAGGTAATGTTGAGACAGTAGTGGCACGATATCAGCGACTGGATGGGAGAGATCTTGCTGTACATTTGATGGAGGGCTGATTGCGGGGGACGTTGTTGAGATTAGCTTCTTTTTGTGGTTATGTACGGTCATTAGTATTTGCGCACTTTCTGCTGTTTTCGGGTATTGAATTCTGGGGTGAATAATTGATGAAACATGAACTGTATTTCCAGATTTGACTTGGACTATTAGAATAAGTAGGTATAAAGAAGGATGTATTGGCAAAGACAGATTTAGAACGTATTTTGTGAACACAATGAGAGATTTGTATTCATACTTCTGTAAGCATACACGTCACTTTTCTCACGTTACAAAGTTTGTAATAAACATCCTTTACTTAGAAATACAGATTATTTTTTTGACTTTACATAATACAATGGTTTTCAGTATTCCAACACTAATCCGTAGATGACGTAATAGAGAATTTCAACCCAGAAATATGCTTGTAAAGCCGTAGGACATTAACTAGGTTAAATATAGCTAATAAAGTCATAAAGCATATTAATAGATTAGATAGCCTATAAATAGTCTCTCGATAATAATTCAAGAGGCCACTTTCTTAACTAGCAATGCCTCTCAGAATTTCAAGCCTCGATACCGAGCCTTTTTAGCAAAATCGATTTTTTTCTTAATAAAACAAGGCATTAGTTTACATTTCAGATGAAAGTTTACCTCCTTCTCACTGACCTAGTACTAACGCGCTGTCAGCTCGAGTCCACGTCCAAAAAAGCAGTTTACAGCAGCCGACTATATTAAGCCAGTATTGGGCTCCATTACCCAGCGCGGCACTTGCATCTCCTCCTCTGACTTTTCGAGTTAATTTCGCGGAGCGTCGGCATTACTACACATCTCCCTTATCAGCGTTCTCTCTTCCTCTTTAACCCAACAGCATCGCGAAAACCGGACACCCAGCGCTTTTTCTTTTCATTTGTTATTATGCTTGTCGTCGCTTCTTTCAGCGCTTTCTCTTCCCCCTTTTCCTTCTTCTCCTCTCTCGCCTTTTTCTGCTCCTCTCTTCCGCCGACGCTGTTATTCTCTCGCCGGCGGGAAAAACTTTCAGATATCTGGAGGGCTTTACGAGCGTGCTAGGTATATACCCGTGAGTAAGAGAAAGCTGCCGTGGGGGAGGATCACAGTTTTTACCGGGAAAAGAGAGAGAGAGCTGCGCGCTGTCACCTGGCCCATCTTCATTTGCATATATCGCCGTCTAAGATGCGCCGTCGGGGATGAGAGGCAAAAGGAAAGGAGCTGCACGGCGCTTCGGACAAAAAGGCGAGAGAAAAATTTTATGCGCTCGATCTTGCCCGCTCTCATCAGCAGGAAATGGACCGACGGGATAAATAAAGTGGCCGCGCCGGCCGCATAAATGAATACGACGGGGATACAACTTCTGGAAGATGGGATGCGAACTGTGATCGCTTTATTTATTTGGGAAACGCGAGCGTTTTCTGACGCCGGGGACAATGAAGATTGCTTTTCTTTTGAATAGAGGATTTATCGGAGCGTGAATAGAGCGATGGCTCTTTTATTTTTCTACGGATGAAGCATCGAACTGATTCATTAATGGTTATCGTCGAAGCTGCACACGTTCGAGCCGTTGCCAAATGTTTTGTGTGTCATAATTAGTTTATCTAAACTGTTCTCTGTGAAATCTTTTATGAATTAAATTAATCGAACGTGACGGGTACGAGTGAACCAATGTATCATGGCGGATAAGCGATGGAATTAATCATTTAAAGTTTAATTTAATGAATTTTTCCTGATTTTCTTAATTAGTGGATGAAAATCGAATGAAATATTCGAATTGAGCGAAGTAAAAAAAAAAATTACGGAAAAAGTGGAAATGCTTTAAGAGCCCTTTTTCGCCGGAACGAGATGGGAATTTATGTTTCAATTAATCAGTCACGAAAAGAATTTACGATCAATTAATTGCGAATGGGATGAATTGGTAATTCAGCATGCGAAAAGGTACAAAGATAATCGAAGCAGCTCGGAAGAAATAAAGTTATGCCATTATTGTATTTTATAATTTTTAATGTAGCAAGAGACTCCGGAGAGTAGAATTCAAAAACTTGGCTGAAATATACAATGCATAAATTATGAAAACTTATTAACTTTCCCGCCGAGAGTTCGAGAATCGCGGATACAAAGAGCAAAGTTGGTTAAAAGAAGTAATTAGTTCTCCGAGAAATATCAATCTTAAAAATTCTAGCATTAAAATCAGCGAAACTAACTTATATTATAACCAAGCCCACAAAAGAAAAATTTTCTCAACTAAAGAAAAAAGCTCTGCCCATCATCCTATATCTATCAATCATTAAAAAAGCGAAAATTCATTTCTCTTTGAAAAATCACGCGCACAATGCTCGAAACAACAATGACCATTACTGCTATCGTCACGATGATCAGGCCCGAGTCATTACTAAAATTAGAATGAAAGCCCACAAAAGCCGCCCCCACGAACCTTTTCATTTCGAAAAGCTCTCGTTTTCCCTCCACCATTTTATTTAGGCTAAAGCGTCCCAGAGTAATTCTCGACTTTTTGACGAGAACGCATTTCCCGGAATACATCCCGGGCAAAGGCGTTCTTCCGTATAAAGCAAAAGGGCTGGCAAAAGGGAAGGAAGCCCGGGAGAAGGTAAGAAAATAAAATCGATCGGCTACCATAATGCGCTCTCCCGGCTCCCGAGAGACAGCATCCTAATTCCGACCTCGGACCGATAAACGCAATAAAGAGATGAGATTAGCTGACAATGCAAATGGGGGAAAAAGGTCCCCCTGACGAGATTATAAATTACGAGAGGGCGCTCCACTTTTTTTTCTGCGGACCAGCCAAGTTTTTCAATGACTTAAGGCAGCCCGTAAACATCCCCGAGTTTTTAAATAAACCGTCGCCCTTATCTTCTGGGCCAACTTTTGGAGGACTTGCAAACAGACAGAAAGAGAACGCCTAATAGCGTCTCCTTTTTTTTCTCTCCGAGCGACCAGTTCAGAGTCAAGTCCAAGGTTTGTTTATCCTCGCGGGCGAGCTACTAAATTAGAAACTCGCGCCTCGAAATATGATGCGTATACGCGCGATGAACGGCCTGTAATTAAGCGCGGCTCGCTGCTCGTAAAAATTCATAAGACCCGCTCGTCGGCGCATGGGAGGGCTATATACGAGCGATGTGAAAGATCATCAATTCCGGCAGTAATGGCGTAATAACGAAAATTCGCGCCGGCCTTTCTCTTAAAGTCGAGATTCTCTCATTGCTCATCGCCTTTTTTCCCTAGCGTGAGATTATTCGCAAGAGATCGCAAAGCAGTTTTAAAAATAGCCCTCCCCCCGTCGGGAATATATATTAGATCTCTTTGAAGCTCTTTAATTGAAATTCGAGCTCCCGTCTAGAATGGCGAATTCCAATTGAAGAAGTATAAACTCTTCCGACTCGCTGAATTACTTTGATTCAACCGGCTTTGAATAATGCGCGCTCTCGGCGCGCGAGCGCGAAGCCAAATCATGCGTCCGACTCGGCTCTGGCATCCGGTCAAAAGCGCGTGTCTTTCTAATGATAAATTGGATGTTGATATCAAACGAGCGTGTAGTACATACCGGTTTTACCAACGTAACATCCGAATTTATCATCAGAATTCACCTCGAATTAATCACGTTTTGACACATGATTCGGTTCTTTAACCAAAAGACAACAAGCCAATCGATATCCTGGAACATCTCTTTAAAAAAAAAAGAAAAAAAGATAAATTCACACAGAAGGAAGCGCCTCACCGGGGATGCAAAATGATATTCTTCTTCTCAGCTCCCGCTCACGTTTTCTGTTTGTCGCCTTTTCCCTCCCCGGCTCTAGCCAAAGACGCTCTCTCTTTCTCTCTCCTCTCTCTACTTTTGCCAGGCGTCGCCTTCTCCGTATATACATATACGCCTGCGTATTATTATTTCCAAGCGCTTTGCCTTCGCCTCCTCGTAGCGCTGTAAACAAGATTCCAGTGATATTTTTACGAGCCGGCGCAGGCGCAAAAAAAGAAGAAGCGCGTGAGCGCAAAGAAGACGGGCGTAAAAATCTCATCGCAGGCGCGCGGGACGTATAGCTCTTTCTCTCTCTCGCACGCGATTTTATTGCATTTTAAAAAGCGCTAGAAGAGGGATAAGATGGACGACGAAGGAGAGGAGGATTCGAGCTCTCTGACACAGATGTGTCTGCTTTTTCAGCGAGCGGGGCAAGCGGATTTCAAAGGGTTTTTAGAGTGTGGTTTCAGGCAGGGCTGGAATTAACTCGGCTGGTCATCAATTTTAATTAGGACGGCGGGGGTTTAATTTGGCTTTTGGTATTATGCGATTGTGCCGAGTAACGGTTTATATCAATTATGATGGCTCTATTGTTTTCTCCGGGGGTGGCGTTTCTCGGATTATTAAATGAAATTTACGCGTGTTTTTAAAGGTTATTTAAGGAAGGAGGAAAATTAAAATAAAACGCAAGAGTCACTTTCCCGCTTCTTTAAATATCCGACTTTGGCTCGGAGTAACGCCTCAATGTTGAATAAATATTGCCTGAGCCGATATTGCGACTGAACTTTTATTTTTAGTATTCTTACATTTTATTTAAAACCCCGTTCCCACGCAGCTCCCCCGCACAAAAGAAAGTGCAACATCGTCTTCTTAAAAAAATCCAATACATTAAACTCCACCAAATAGCATACTCCATTCCTCACCAAAAGAACTAGTAATAAGTCAACGCTAAATCGTCGACCAGCAACGACACCAAAAAAGATAAAAAAAAAAACATATCGAATTGACTCTCCCACACCCCGAGACGCTTGCAGCTCTCATTGAAGAATACTCGCCTCGTCGCAATACACACACACACACACACACAGCTCGTTGTTGTACTTTTCTCGCCGGGACGTGAGAGAAATCGAAAGAGAGTAAGAGAAAGCGAACTACGCGCGTGTATTTCGGTAAATATTTCCACCGAGCAAATAAGGAAAAATCCTCCCGGGAAAAAGATCCTCCGGCGAAATTGCGATCTCACTGATGACACCTCCCCCCTTAAACGTAATTGAAGAATCGCCTTTTGCCCACTCGTCCCACCTGCGATGCCGTCGCTCTTTCTGGACACTTTAGAGGGATCGTTCCGGACAGTTTGGCGAGCTCGTTAGCCTCTGGATTAATTAGAGCGCGAGCCTTCATACACGACGACCGCAGTAATGACTCGATTACGCATCCGCTCGCGGCTGATCAAACATCTGGCTCGCTTCTTTATTGGCTGCAGGCTCGTTGAAAGGAATCGGAAAATAAAGAAGGACCTGCCCGTGGGGATCTTTCTCTCTGTCGCTGTATCGGGGGAGTATATTGCGCGTCGCGGTTCACTTGCTGCTCTGCCGGCCACCGAGCTGTATTATTCACCGTACTCGCTTGTAGAGAGATGCGGGGGAGTGTATATGCGCGGTGCCGCTCGTTTGCGATCGCGCGAAACGAGAGAGGAATTTTTACGAGAGCGTATCTCTCGATTTTTTTGGACCGACGATTACACGGTGTTCTGCGTGCGAAAATTGAGTAGAGGCGCGCGTTGGTGACTCGTTTTTTTCAGGCGACTCGATGGAACATGCGGTTTTGGAAATGGTTTTGGAAAATCGGGTTGCGTCGTTAGCTTTAATGATTTATTTTGTTAAAATTTTGCCGGCGCTAATTGGCCAGTGTCGGGCTGGTTAAATACGTTTCTGAAACACTGCAACGAGCCGCGGAAAAAATCTGGGAGCTCGGCCAAATTTTCATTAGATTTTGACAAGACTCGATTAATTCGGGCCCGCTTCTGCTAAACGTGCCGGACGTAACTAATCTAATTTTAATGGGCGTATTTTCGCTTTGGCTAATAGGATGAGAAGCGCGATTTTCCGGCAATCGTGCCTCAATTCTAATTGCAGACAATAACCAGGCAACGCCAGACGCTCGCCAGACCTCGTCTAGACTCGATTGTCCAGACTTTTTGCAAAGACGCAGGCCAACTCATGGCTGGCAGTTACCGCAAAGCTAAATGTAACTTTATAAACTTGAGAAAGTCGGACTTCAGCCGACTTCAAGCAAGTTTAATTGGCCAGTCTCCTACCCCGGGACCAAAGCGCGGTGGCACAGTCGGAGTTGCTCCTAGGAGTACTCCTAGACCTATGAGAGCGCTCGATATATTCTCGAGCAAAGCTCGCGGATTAATCATAATCGAGCTTCGCGAAAGCAGCCCGGAAGCCCACTTCCTTTGAGGCGGCTCTGCTCTCTCGCATTATTATTGCGCTCTTCTAATTATTATTGTAGAGGGGGGCGGGGGGAGTAGCAGCTGGAGTAAATGAAGATTTATACGTGCGCGGAGACACGCGCAATGAGCTTGATACGATTGCGCGCATTGTTGGCTGCGCGCACTGTTAAATTCAACGCGCGTTATTAAATTGGCTTTGGCGCGCTTATTTTCAAAATTAAATTTTACATTCAAAGCCGGAGCAGCGCCGACGAGTTAATTAAGCCTTTACAAGCTAAGCTAGAGCCAATTTTTCTACCTTTTTTTTTTAATTCGATTCGGCAATCGCAATGGAGGCCGATGGCGAATTAAAAAGAAATACGATATTACTTTGTATGTATAGAGCTTTTAATCGGACGCGAGCCGCATTCGTCAGGATGATAAAGGGCGCAAGAGAACGCGGAATTCGGGCACGCCGCTGCTCTCTGCGAAACGTGTTGTTTTTAGAGAGAGGGATACGAGCTTTAAATGTTTGTTCGCCACTGCAATTAAACCGCGCTCCTTTTCATCTCACCCCCCAACTGGCTGCAGCGGTTCGTCCGGCTCATTTCTGATGCGTTTTTTTTTTCATGAAACCAATATGGAATTTAAGCGCCCGGCGCTCGCGCGAGCGATAAATCCAAGCGTTCATGTATCATTCATTTTTGTAGCGGTGTGGGATATTCTTCGCGCTTTTTCCGCTAGCGCCGCGGAAGCCTGGGCTCGTGTCGATTTGAATAACAGTGAGGATGCTAACCATTGAATAATTTTTAGTGTGTGGAAATATTTTTATATGCTCGCTTGAATATTAAAATTGAAATTTTCTGTTTTGGGTGTCTTGAGTTATGTCGTTTATGCTTGGATTATTATTTTTTGAATGCAGATGAAAATTGTAGGCTGAACAGTGGTTGGCGGTTTGAAAGTGCCAAAAAAACTGGTCTCGAGGGTAGAGTAGTTAGACGAAGTGACCTCTGTCTTAAAGTATTCTTTGCATTGAATTAATTAGTTGATCCTCTGGGAACTGGGCTGGAAGACGTATTTCAGCGTAAGAAAGTAAAGTTGGAGTTTCTTTTGAAAATTGTGTTTTAATTAATTTTAATTTCAAGAATTTTTACAAAAGGCTTTTGTGAACTGCTTCGGAAACACTTCACATTATTAAAAATCAACGTTAAAATTCATATTTAGTGCAATCTTATTTTAGTTTTTAAATTGAAATGAATTTTTCGGCAAAGCTCCAAAATAATTAACTAATTGGCTTAACACAGATCTTTCTCGAGTGAAATTCAATTATTTATTGAGTAAGAATAGCTTTTGATTTTTGCTGAAAAGAATAAAATCTACAAAACCTGAGTAATTCCATTTCAGTATTTTATAAAATCAACATTTATCCGGATGCTTTGCGTGCGATAAATACTGCGATATTCGTGCATGCATCAAGCTACTAAATTATTTTTTATTTTAAAAAAGCCATGACGTCATCTTGTAGATATTATCTTTGGCAATAATTTACATATAAAATATAAAAAATGAGAATGCTTTGAAAGAAATTCGAAATATTTATTTTACATTGACAAACAATCGAATTTTAGTTTTAAATATAATTTATTTGTTCTAAATTTTCAGTTATTAATGTTTCTCAACGAGTTATTTACAAATATGTAAACAGTAAAAGAAAGTGATATATATTTTTTGTATATCTGTTTGACACATAATTATTAATAATTTTAAAGTTTTCCATAAATATCTCAGAGTCATTTCGAAATTATTATTAATCAAAGGTAGTTACAGCAAAAACATAAAAATTACATTGCTTTCTTTGATTGTTTATATATTTGGAATAGATTGATAATTTAATATAAAACGAAATTGAAATAACAGCTTTCATAAATATTCATTATTGACTTAATTTTATGTCCATTTTACAATTATTCCATCATTTTCTTTGATTTTTTTGGTTGTTTACATATTCAAAATCGATTGATAATTTAATATAAAATGATATTGAAATAAGAGATTTTATGTATACCATTTATTTATTTGTTGTCTCAAATGTATGCTGTGTGCATTTGCAGCATTGTAATAAAAAGAAAATGTATCGTATAATATCATCGAAATAAGTTATGTAGCCAGGCTTATGGTAGACAGTATCTGCAGGATAAAAGATTACTTTTTGCTCGAAAGTAGCATACCGCATAAGAATTCCTTAAACAAAACAGAAAATGCTAAGATAATAAAAGAACATAGATAATAAAAAACAATAACAACAGATAATAAAAGATTTTCGCCAGATTTTCGCTCGAGGAGTAGATCATGAATTTCAGACTTCAAAATCTATTAAAACGTATGCTCAAATTTAATTCTTGAACTAACAGTGAAAAAAACTTCCTGGCGAATCCTTTACACATACGCGTGCATAAGCTCACACATCAGCGCACGCGAGTGCGCGCAACACACGGAATGCAAATATAACAGTACATTTCGATACAGGGGCGGAAGTTGATTAATTCTTGTTAAGCTCAGGCGAAAAAAATCTCGGGTACTAAAAATCCCAGTTTCGAACTATATTTTGTAACATGAGATACTAAAAGTCAGACCAAATTCATGATTTTAAGATTATAGATAGATAGATGATTTATTTATTGCACAACTCAGTACAAATATAATACATATTTTCATATCACACGATGTAACATATCACAGCTGATTATCGTATTACAAAATTATATATATATTTTAAAATATTAATTCGTACTTAAAATACAAATAATAACTTCAATACTAAATTTATTTCTTTCATATTCATTCTTTTACAAGCAAATTAAAGAATTATAAAATTTCCAAAAATGAAAATATACTTTTTACTCATAGATTGCCAAGTATTGAATCACCCAACTAACATTTGAAATCCGTCCAAATCTTCTCAAAACAAAAAAACCATCCTCCGACCTACTTCAAAAACCCAAAAAATCACTCAACCAATACAACTCTTATCTCCACCAACCCAGCCAGCAGGCTCACCGATATTAAACCAGCAGACCACATCTCTCGAGCGCTGCAGCTCCAAAGCGAGAAAGACCGATCGATCAACCCCCCGGACGCTGAAAAGGGCCGCTCTCTCGCAGCGAAAGAAGCAACAGTTGCGGCCGCGGAAGTTGCTGTTGCGGCTTCCTCGAGAGAGCCGGAGCAGAATCCTCCTCTCCCTATCTCTCTGGAACTATTCGCGCGAGCCTTATTCAAAGCTGATCCATCGTAATCCCTGCTCGGTTATCCACGATTACCCGCCAACTAGAACAGCGGCTAAACGCCGACTCCGGCTGGCGCGGAATCTGCAAAGGTATTCAATCTCGCCGCCCGATGGCCCAGACGATTAACTTTGGCAAGCCCCGCGGGCTTCTCCACCGCACCAAGATATTACGCTCGCGGCCAGCTTGTTCTAAATAGGTTTAACGACCTCTGAATTCGGGGAAGAGAGGGAGAACTGGGCCGATGTTGCGTTTGCCGGCTGCAAAAATTTTTAGGCTATCGGGGAATGTTGGATACGCGTCGGGGGCACTTGGCGAGTGTTTGACTTTCCGAAATACTCAGAAGTGAATCAGCTGATTTGTCGTGAGCTTGCGAGAGAGAGGGATTCTTAGCTGGCAAGTTTCGGTGAGAAATGATCGTCGAGCGTTTAGTTTGCTAGAGAATTCATAACACGTCCGAATAGTCTATGAAATAGAATTCGTTTAGTCAAATGTATCATTTATAATTTCCTCTTACGTCATAAATTTGAATAGCCCAGATTTTATTCCCTCTTCTCCCGATCGACTTTTACTTTTATATTTTCAAAACTTTAATATTACTTGTCAGAGGCAGCTGAGTCATTACAAAGGCTCGACCCAATTCCTCCGCACTACAAAAACAATGAAGCAAAACCGTTCGACCAGCGTTCGTTGTTTGCTCTTTTTTTCTCTCTCAAAAACAACCGCCACTCGATTAGCCCTCCTCTCCCTCACTTAAAAATGAAAATCGAATCCCCCCCCCCTCGCGGCCGACCAAAACTCCGCGGAATTTCCCCCCTAGTTCTAGCGGTTTTTAAAAAGAAGAGAAAAAAGTCGACCTCGTCGCACCTACATCCACGGCAATTATGCCACATTTGCATATTCATTAAGGGTAAATAAAGTGCAGCCCGAGTCGCCGCTTCGATCGCTGGTACGCTCGCGTTATTGAATATTAATGCCCGAATAATAATAAGTAACGAGAGCTAGAGCCGGCCTGTCTATCGTCCTGACACTATCCGACGCTGTTTAGCTGCGTGTACAATTATGTCAATTTGTGTAATCGCAATAGCCACGGGCTGCACCTGACTGACTCATGAGCTCGCTCTCGCATCGCGATTCCTAATGACGTGTGTGTGTACAAATGTCTCGTTCGGAGATATATACGAGGTTCATTTTTTTTCCTCTGTACGTCGAGAGGTTGCTTCGTGTGTTTGTAAATACAGCGCGGCAAGCTGTTTGTACGAGTTAATTGCATTAGAGCCGAGGAGCAAGTTGGCCTGGAGGAAAAATTGCGCTGAGCGCGGTTTAATTGAACGGCCACTGTTTGATGAGCGATCGGGTTTATTATACAAATAATTGCAGAAATAATAAGTAACACGAGTGATGAGGAATTCAGCGTGTGAAGGATGCTTTTTCTAAACTTTACGTGACGCGTCTAAATGATTTCTTTCACGGACCTCGAAAATTGCATTAGAAAAATGAAGCAAGTAGTAACGCCCGGGGACGGGTAAGACACTCGGCTAACACACCTCCTGCGGTTAATTGCGCTCTTTCAACTTTTTCATCAGCTAAGGAGGTTAGTTAATTTTTTAATTACTACTTCCTCGAGCTCTTCCAGCGCGTCTCACAATTTTCCCTTAAAAAACCAACGCACACGCCACGGCTCCCCCCAACATTTCAAAAATCAAGCACGCGCCCGATATGTAAATTACAAAATTCCAACTCTCCCGCTGAAGAGCGAGCCGTAATAAACGCGCCAAGAAAATCATTCTCGAGCGGCAAGTTACACGGCAGTGAGATAGCGCTGGCGAAAGAAACGCCCGGCAGATTTACAACGAGATTGCCGATGAAATACCGGCGATGTTTCCAGCCGTATAGCAGCGCGCCGGCGCGCGTTTATCGGCCCATTACGCGCATTTCATTCGTCGTCGTATCGTTCGCCGCTGTAATTACCGCATAAAGTCGATTCGAGTCACTTCGGGACAAAAACTCGTTTCCCTCCCCGCGAGATCGTAAAAGCGCCGGTTACGGGGGAAAGAATCGAGTTTCGCTTGTAGCATGAATAATCAATTGAAGCTGCGCCGGGGAGACGGACGGCCCGAGCTTTTTTCACCTAGCCGCGTGATTATGTATACGCAGGGGAGGGAAAAAGCAGGCGCGAGTGTCGAGTGAATATTTTGACGCGCGAGTGGAGAGAGAGAGCGGAGTCATTATAATTGGGCGGCCACTTGACGAAGTACGGCCGGGACAGTTGACAGAATGAAAGAACCATAAAACAATGGGGGGAGAGCCGCATGAGAGCCTCTTGGCTATTCATGACTTGAAAATTATGTGCTACGAGCGAGCGAGCGCTGACCGTCTCGCTGTTTTTGCCGGTGAATAGTTCATGATTTAGCCCGTGCGTGCGCCTGAATTATGATGCTCGCGTTGAAAAAGAGGGCTGTTTATTTCGCTTTTGCCGGCATCGCTGGCTCGTGATTAAAAGGCTGGATGTGTCTGTCGTGATAATGAAATTCGTACGGGTGCTTGTTTATAATTTCGCCGGGGTGGCACTTTGAAAGGCCGGCTGATGTTGTAAAATAAAACTCGATTCTGAATTTTGAAAATGGAATTATCTAGTTTGAAAGTCTGCGCTTAAACATAGGCCGGTCGCGTTAATATAGAGCGACGTACGAAAGTGTGTAGTGGAAAGTCCGGCTCTGACCCCTATAAAATCATCCGATTAAGGCCAAACTCATATACAATACAAACTTCGTAACTCCATCTTTCCAAAAATAAAACCGCCCAAATTACAGTTTAAGTCGGCTTAACCTCTTATTCCAACCATACGTTTAATTTCGCAAATTTGCAATGCTAAAGCAGCAATCCTCAAACCGCTCTTCGACAGCTCGATCCGCACTTTTTCCTCTCACTAACCCACAGCGCAATTTCCGATTTTCGAAAACGCCAACGCGCGCAACAGGTCGATTTTTTACCATCAGCAGCTCGCACACCTCCTGCAATTTACAAAAGTGTCCCTTATAAATATTTCAAAAGCGCAAA
Organism: Eupelmus urozonus; assembly: GCA_900480035.1. Classification (NCBI taxonomy): domain Eukaryota; kingdom Metazoa; phylum Arthropoda; class Insecta; order Hymenoptera; family Eupelmidae; genus Eupelmus; species Eupelmus urozonus. The sequence goes on along the minus strand of UELX01000128.1, from coordinate 50,983 downwards.
GAAAACCCGAGTCCGCGCGAGGAAGCGTCACGGGGCTCATATCTATTTCTGAGAATGCATTGTGTATGAAGGCGTCTATACACATATATATATATAAAGACGACACTCGACTCTCCTCGCCTGGAACTTTCACGAGGATTGCGCAAGCGGACTCGCGGGCGCAGGAAGAGAGCAGCGCTCGTCCAAACAAATGATTCGCTCGAAACTCGAAACCCCGGACGATTGGTTGGGCGAGAGCACAGAAAGAGAGAGAAGTTGCTCGGAGAGAGAGAGAGAGTCAAGGCCGGCACGTTATACTCGCGCAATATCGGCGAAATTCGTATGTACTCGAGCCGCGTTTGACCGAGCCCTTAATTCGCGACCGAGCGGATCGATAGTATGGCTTAGTTTGCTCGCGCTCTTCGATTTTTTCCACTTGGGTTTTTTTTTAGTTGCGGCTTGTTTGCTTAGAGGTTGAGTGCTCGCGATCGGTTACATAGCTAGGGATCAAGTGAGTGGGGCTATAGCAATTGAGCACGCGGGCGTAAATTGGGTGCTAATAAGGGTTTTTGAGTGATTTTGAATTGATTTAATGTGTGTCAGAGAGAGCGTCAATGTAGGTGAGGATGAGAGAAGGAAGGAGGTCGTATAGTTTGTTAGTATTGTTGTGCGATGAATGGATTAATGGGTTTGAAAATTGAATTCTTTTCTAGTTTACATGCATGGAAAATTATTTACTCCTTTATGTATTCTTTTATTTAAACTGTACGAGGAAAGAAAACTCTGTTTTGTATGAAGGATCGTTATAAAGACTGTAATTTAAAGCCTGCAGTCAAATGCATATTTGCTGTTTAAAATTTTTAATACAATGGTTCTTATGTACTTTTTGTGGTACGCGAGAAACAAGTGCTAGCCAATTTGTTCTTTGCACCTGCACTGAGAATACAAATGCAGTAAATTTTACTATAAAACAGTAATTCTTTAGATTTTTCGAAAATTTCACAGGTTTCCTAAATAATATAATAATATTTTTTATATTATATTTCTTGTAGAAAGGCTTTACTTTCCAGATGCAGCCGACGTAAAGATGGTAGAACGGGTGGAATTGTTATCCATTTCATAATTACCGTGTGGGCAATGTGTATTATGACCAACATATGAAAGTATTAACCATGTTTAAGAATATATTGCCAAAAGTTAGATTAAGAGGAGGAAATAAGACTATTCTTAAATCTTGCCAATAACTCCAAAATTCAACTCGATATCCCAAAATAGCTTTATTAGGTTTAAATAACATCTTACTCCTTTTCACGGGGTCTAGATAAATATGATGATATTTATGTTAGTTAACCATTTTTACATAGAAAGCAAAGTATACACACTGTTTTTTCTTTTAATTTAAAGTTATTTCAGAGAATGTGGATTCAGACAAATCTTTATTGTACGTATGCATTTTAACAAAAATTTATCAAGGTCTGAGACTATCGGCTTGTCTAGGTCACTAATCATTGATGTAATTTGAACGATTTTTTCAGATATTTTTAAATTTTAAGGCCTCGCAAAATCCTTCTTGTTATAAAGAGTGAGAGAACTCATTTTTTTAATATGAATATTCTATGTATTAAAAATAAGTCAATGTCAAAAGAAATTCTTCGGAAATTGAAAATTAAATGTGAAAAATAGGTTTTCGTATTCTCGAAGACAGGAAGTATTTTTCATCACGAAACCCTAACAGCCAAAATTTTTCTTAGACAAAAATATTATCAAAAATCGAAAACTACTACAAATTACCAATCCTAACAACCACAATAAAATCAATAGAACACCCGATAAAATTTTTCATCGAGACCGAAATCAACGACAGTAATACAATTGAAAACTAATCTTATCCCCTGAAAAAAACGGCACCCGTCTCGCTTCGATCCCTCGAGACCGTCCTGATAGAGACACCTGATAAATTATCGAGTACCCCGGAGACAATCTCGGCTGCTACGTCGGCCGAAAAAAGGCAAAGACCCACAGCTCGGCTCTCCTCGGAACCACGTCCTGTACAATTATATTTCACGCCAGTCCCAGTCGCGCCTTAATCTAAAGAAAAAGAGCGTAGTCAATGCAGTTTCGGACGTCTCCGAGTCAGCGGATGAATATTTCGTAAACGCCAAGCCACAAAGACCGCCTGGTCCTCTGATACGTAAAACCGCTAAAAAAAAGAATCCAGCTACCAGCAGAAACGTCTAGCCGTCGATCAAAAATCCCGGAGCGCAGCAGAAGAAATTCCCCTGAGAGATACGCGTGAAATTTACAGAGCAGCGCGTACATAAAGCATCCAAGAACCGGTTGTCTTCAATTAACCGCGCCGCGAATCGGATCGATTCTCTCTAAGCTCGACAAGTGGGTCAGAGCAGGCGCACGAGCGCAGATATTGAAAGTCGCGCACTGGAGAAAGAGAGGGAAGTGTCAGAACTGCCTTAAAAGGACTGGCCGGCGCAAGCGCGGACCGAAAATAAATTGCGCGCCGAGGCGAATCGCGATATGCGGTCACGCTTCGCCGGCGCTTCTTTCATACACAGGAGAGAGAGCGCGAGTGTTTTGCCCGAGACTGACGAGTGATTGACGCCGGCTGGACGAGTCTGGAAAGTCGACGGTGGGCTTTCAGACGCTGATGCTTTTGTTTTGGATTTTGGGCTCTGCTGCTTTTGGGCAAATGTTTTTTCTCTCCTTTTGTTTGGATGGATGAAGGAGGGGGGCGTTGATAAAAAAAAAAATTAAAAATTTTTTTGGGAGACTGTTTTCATTTGGTAACTTTTTGGGATTTGAGGAAAAACTACTTTTGGATGAAAAATTCATAATGTTGAATAAAACCATTTTACGCACAGCCGGCTCTATTTTGCGTTCTAAAAAAAGCATTTACCGTTATCCCTAGCGAGCTTTACAATTTCAGCACCCTTTGAATTTCCCACTCAAAACACGCATATATTTCAAAAATCCACCAGATTTTCAAAAGCTTTTTTATTTTGCAACCTCACAATTACCACTGCTTGTTACATCCTAAAACATTGCCACTCCCCTCGTCCACCATATTCATAACCACGTTCTCAGTAAACCCAGTAAACTAAATTACAAATCCAAATAACATACATACAATCTACAGTGCATTTAATCATCCATATAGCTCTTACTTCTATGTTTAGATCGTTATTACGTATTTTTCTGTCTAGAGACGAGATGTTTGGATTTTACTGATATTAAAACACTTTGCTTCCGTTTGAATCAGTTTCTTATCAATTTATATTCTTATAACTTAGTTTCAGTCATTTTTCTATATCCCTTTCGGGAATATTTAGACTCTGCCAGTAAGTATTAAGAGGCTATTGCAGCTTATGACTCCATAAATGGTTAGCTCACAAAATGTGGAGTATAAACTATTTCTTGTTCGTGGCGATCAATAAAATCAATCATTATTAAAAACACAGATACTCACCACACAAAAAGAAGACCAGCAGCAACAGCGGCACCAAAGCCGCGCGTCCCACGGCGGCCATACTTGCACTCGGCTTTCCTCTCCTCGCTCCCAGGCTATACTTTACACACACACTTTACGCACACGCGTTCGAAGTTCGTTTATCGAGACTCGGGGAAAGGCGAGCGCGCGCTCGTCTCACATTATAGGGCCGCGGAGAGCGCACCAACGCACACGCGCACGATATCCCACCGATCTTTCTTTTCTCTCACTCGCGCAGCATCGGTGCGAGGATCGTTCGACAAGTTCGCGCACTTCTCTCTCTCGCCTTCCTTTCTCTCTCCCGTCTCAGAGTTTTTTCGTTTTTTGGAAGGGCGCGTGACACTTCTCAGTCGTCCCACCTCGTTGAGGACTCGAGCGTTCGGCTTCTCTTCTCTGCAACAGAAAGAACATTTCGGAGAGATTAGAGGTGGGTTTGATAGTGATGTAATATTGTGACGGGTTGGGGGGCATTTGAGAAATGCCGGTATAAATAGGTTGATCGCTGAATAACCGGCTAAAAATATGCCGGGGCTGCTTATGTAAATGCCAGACATGCCAGACTCTGCCGAGCGCGGATAAATATAAAACGCGCTCGCTGTTTTGATTAAAGGATGATTCACTAATTGTTTAAACGAGATGTACCGCTGGTTTATGCATGCTAAATAATCGATTTATTATGCGCTTTTGCCGAAGCGTGATATTTTTTAGCCTCTCCGCAAATATGTGCATCGGACGAGCGCTAGCGATAATATAATAACACGTTTTTTTTTCTCCGTAAAATAATATCTTATCCGCGGTATGTTTACTAACATAATTGAATTCAGCAAAGTCATTTTTATTAAAAACATCGCAGGCGCGCGTGCAACAAACACGTCAGAATTTTGCCTTCGTCAAAACCAACACATTTTTTTCTTCCAAGAGTACACATACCCGAGAAACTTGGTAACGGCCTCGCGACATTTTAATTATCCCCGGTAAAGAATAAACTTTCTCGTGAGAAGCCAACTCGATCGCGGCCAACAATACACTTCTTTCCTGCGCCGTGAAATTTCGCGACTTTCCACGTAGACAAAAAAAAAAAAGAAGTTTCGTTCCCTCGTGCCTGGCAAGCCAATCGGCCGACCGTCTCCGCAAATATTACCTTCCTCTCGGCGAGTATATATACATACGTAAACGCGCCTCGAAACAATGAGCAGCTACTCTCGCTCTCTTGCTTTCCCCTCCTTATCAATGTTTTCTCTACACGCCAGCTCGCAAAGGACTCGATTTGCGTTTCAATGGCTTAATCGCAAAACGAGCGGCGCCGTCATTAATATTTTATGACGAGAGCATTTTATTCGCACCGATAAATTACACGGCTAATGCAATGTAACGACGCCGGCCGCTCCGTGGTTATTAATGAGCCGGGCCGCATTCGTAATCGATACACCCGTGCGCTTTTCGCGACGAGCCTTGTTTCTTTCCTTTTTTCTCCCGAAGATTTAGCGCGACGTTAATTGCCGCTGTTTGCCGAGCTCGAGAATGGAAAAACGCGGAGGTGTGATTTTTCGACAAAGACGGATACGTGTGTGGCGCTTGCTGGGAGTTTGCTAATATAGGTGAGTACACGAAGGTCTCGGCGTGTATGTATACACCGTGTGTATGTAGTGACTCACGTGGCGCAACTCGTTAGCGTCTGCTTGCTGGACGCTTTTTTATTTTTAATCGCTGCCCGCCCAAAAGCTGACTCCGCATGCGGCGAGTGCATTAAAATTGCAGACTTCATGGCCTGTTGCGTTAAGTTACGGAATTAGTTTTCTTTCGCTCGTGCCCACGGTAAAATGATACTTGAGCGAAACCGTCGCTGAACGGCGTAATTATTCTGCAGTTTTTGAAAACGTTTTAACAATAGATGCGCAAACGTTTCTTTTAGTTGCACGCGAGTAGAAATTTGATACGTTAAATTTTTAAGGTTTGAAATTTCTTCAAGCTAATTAGGATCTAATTTTATATTAGTGCTGTCGCAAATCTATCTTACTTTCATCTCGCTCCTAAAAAAGTTTTTCAACAGATTATATACGAATTTCTCGCGCTTATTTCTGTTATATTCTAATCCATCACCCAATCATACAAAAGCCCCGACTAAATTCGCCTCTAAAAATTATTAATTCCCACCGAAATCGCGCCATTAACTCTCATCAAAACAGCGAAAATAATTCATCACCCACAGCGCGGCCAGTCGCACACCGACTATCGCTGATAAATAATCAATCGGCCGCGCTTGCGCCATAAACGTCGCCAAATATCAAAATCCGACGCTTTCAGCGCGCCGGCTAATCCGATCGGCTGCGATTAAATTTACACGTGTCCGCACTTTTCTGATAACCCCGCGGCGGCGTAGGTGAACATATCCGCTTCCAGCGTTACACCGCCGCGGCTGAGTAATGCGCCTCGCCGCGGAAATTCATGTATACGGCTGCGTGCGCGGCTATCTTTACGGGCTTTATCGGCTAAGAGAGTGCATTAGCTCTGCGCGAGCGGTTGGACATTCAGGTGTGTGTTGGTGAGTCCTTGAGAGAGCGGGTATTTATAGAAAAAGCCGAGTACGTGTGGCTTCCTGATGTGCACGATGGGGAGGCGTTGCGCTAGGTCGTTTCTGCTTTTGTGCACGGGGCAGCGAGAACAATGGGTTGGGTAGTAAGGGAGCGAGCTTACGGATTGTAGAATAATTGTTTTTAATATTAAGAATTTAAAAATACGCTTTAAATTAGAGGTAAACGCGTGGGGATTTTATTTTTCGAATAATCGAGAGGCTGAAAAATAATTATCCGATCCGAATGTTTCGGCGCGTATGCTTCGCCGTGTGATTTATTTATCCGAATTTAGCATGATGAAATATTTGATTTGAAAATCCGCTTACCAAATAAACGGATATATATTATTTTAAAATAAATGCCCCACGATAGAGGCCGAAATTAAAAGAAATACCCGACCCGCTCGTATAATAAAATACCGCTAACAACATCCCTCTTATATACGTTCTATTATAAACCCAATCCCCAATCCTACACACACACACAGGAGTAATCAAAAATAATAAAGCTTACAAACAATCGATAACTCCCAATGCTCTTGCCAACTATCATCTCGAATGACTCGCCTCGATAATCAATCAGTCCCGCAACATCCGCCCCCTATGTGCATCCAGCACTCGAGTTGAACAGCCTCATGACCCGACAAATAACCATTCGGCGAATCCGTCCGTCCCCAAGACCACCTCGCGATCACGACAATGCACACTGCTTATCTCCACACTGCAACCCGGCCGTGCTCGCTTTCTCGAGATATCATCTCTCTCCTGCCTCTCGGCGTCTAAACAAAAGGCAGAGCGCTCGGGCGCGCGATATAAATCAGCGCGCGGGGGCGGCCCACGTCACGAGGAATTCGCGAAGGTCGGATCGTTCTAATTCCGCTCTCTCTCGGCGAGTTTAAATGTCCCTCCCTCCGTGCTTCAGATTTTTAGCGCCACTGCGTCATAGGCTATTCGCGTACGACGTCAACGCGCGCGCCGGCTATGCGTATACATATGTATAAGAGGAGGCGCGAAGCGACGACGTCCTTTTGCGCGTGGCGCCGCGTTCGGCTGCGTCTCGAGGTCAGAAGAGAGTCTGCACACACGCGCCTGTGTGTGTATGTGCATGCGGGTCATTGCGACGTTGTGGAGGAAAGAGAGAGAGAGTAGGGTCAACGTTTCTCGAGCTGCGAGAGACAGAATTTCGCTGCCGCGTGAGAAAAATCTCGTAAGAGAGCGAGAAGCCGGGCGCTGAATTTTTCGGATAGATTGAATTTTCGAGTGCTCGGAAGATTTAGTGCCGGCGCGAGTGCGGGGCCTGGAAAAATATTGAATATACGCTTGATTTGTCGAGGGTAAATTATTTACGAAGCTTTTGGTAGAGCATGAGCGAGGAAGCCGAAGCGAGAATAATTCTGACAAACTGCGAGCGATGTGCGCCCGGGCTCGTGAGTTATACGCCGGCGGAATGCTTCTGCGACGGGCTTAATAATTGCGAAAAGCAATTAGACAAAATTGCTTTAACATCAGCGCTAATCCGAAAGCCATAAGTAACAGCGCTCCCTCACCTAAAACGAAATTACCGCAATTTTTCCTCTCAAGAACCAGCTCTTCTTCCCCTTCGACAAAAGCTACCCGGCAACCGGTATAATTTTTCAAAACCACCGCCTTAATTTCGAATTCGCAAGTAATCCTCAGAACTCCCCGTAACAACCTTCCCAGGCTAGAGCTACAGTCGACATATGTGAGCCGCGCGCGGACTCAGCTCGATTCTCCAGCGCGAAGGGGGAAATTCTTCGGCTGACGTTTGCGTTTTCTCGGGGGGCGACTACTCCGACGCTTCGCTCGCATGTGGGTATAAGTGTGTATGTTGCCTTTTCTCTACTCTCTCGCTTGGCTCTATTTTCGCGAGCTGCGCGCGACGCGTTACTATGCACTGTTTCCGGCCCGGAAGTTGACGCGGGCAACAAGTACACACAGGCGGCCTCGTAGAGTACGTTATGTATCGAGAGAAAAGGAGAAAGAGAGGGCTGTCAAGAAAAGAGGCGAGCCGTCGGCTGCCGCTGCTGCTGCTGCGACTGCTTCTTTTGGTACGTGTCAGGCTGCTCTCTCTGTGCGCTCCTTCCGCTCGCAAATATGTACGTGCTTATATGCGCTAACGTTAGTGTAGGAGACTTTATGTTACGTATATATTCTGGGCTTAGTACTTTTGTGGTTTAACGGTTAATTAAGTTGAGCATTAGTAATGTTCCACTAGTGAATCAGTGGGCTTATTGAAACGGTGAATCATTTGACTTTTTCATACTTAAAGAGAATTCACGCGCCGACTAAGCGCATATCATTTGCCAGGCTCTCACATGCAGACGCGCGATTTGGTGGCAGAGGTGGGTCAGCCGGGCGTAGCCACTTGTTGCTACATAATTAATCGAGCCTGGCGCGAGTGCTCGCAAGCATCTTCGGCCGAAAGAGATAGCTAGAGCCAGGAGCGTCATTTTTTCTGGCCACCTGCGCGCGCAAAAAGGCCCGTAAAAGGCTAACGCGCGCTCGCTCATCCCTCTCTCTCCTAGCCTCCTACCTAGAGAGGCTTCGCGCTGGAGAGGAGTACGGGGGGAGAGGCAGCTAAGCATAAAGGAGGGAAGAAGAGCGGTTTACGCTCGCGCCGGAAATGAGAGCTCAAGTGCGCAATTTGTCAACCGGCATCTCGACCTACTTCTCTTACCTCCGGCTTTCTGCCTCCCTCGCGCTGCGCCCTCTCCTTCCCTCTGGCACTCGTCCCAAAGATCCGAATTTGATTTTCATTTAGGAAAGTCCGTAACGAGCGCGCGGCTCTTTCACAACTACTGCGACCCTCCTCCTCCTCCTCTAGCTTCTCCGGTTCCCTGATTTATGTCTATTTTATGGAGGATTCTCTCCCGGAACAGCTTCGAAAACGCGCGCGCCCTCGTAAATTACTCAGCCGGCGCGCGCGCGCGCGCTTGAGGAATTATTTCGATTGTAAGGGGAATCGTAATCTCCTTAACGGAATACGCGATAAACTTGCGTAGAGCCGAGAGAGAAAGGGAGCCGAGGCGTAAATTCGCCGCCGCAGCTAGTCTGTGCCTAAGCGCACACGCGAGCACCTGACAGCCACTCCGAGCCGATGACATCACCTGACGCAGCCGCTTGCGCGCTTGGCTGCATGCTGCTGCACTGCCACGTTTCATTAGCCTACGTCAACAGCCGAAGATCCGTGAGAGATTCGCGCTCTAAGCTCGGGATGGATAACAGTCGAGGATGGGGGATGAGGGGGAGGGGTTCGAGTGACTTGAGATTCAATGGGAATAGGGAATTTAGGGAGGCTTTTTGATGTGAGGTTAACGTTTTGGATTTTGAGTTTACATTGAGATTGGTTAATGTATGTGTGGGTTGGATTTTTCATTGGTCTTATAGTTTTTAATTTGATTAAGTTTCCAATTTAGTATCTTCTATAAACTGCTGGTAATATATAATGTAATATCGTTAAAGCATAAGTGTCGAGTTTAACCTTCAACTACATAATTACTATCACATATATAGACAGGCTCTCTGGAAACCTATTAACCAACGTTTTGCAAACTTTTGGCGATTAACATTTAATGCTGAGAGCAATTTACAATTTTTCTGCAGGCGTAATAACACGCTAAAATTTAATACTTTAATAACCGAGAACTTGAAAGTAATTGCACTTGATTACAGTTGTTAACAAATAAATTATTGTTTGCGTGGTTAATTTAATATTTTGATTGTTAAATTGTCTCATCTTCGCGTCAAAGAAAGCAATTTCCAATGTATTTTACATTTAGTTTGCATTACGGTTTATGCATGTAGTGGTTCTGCAAATTTAGCGTACAAACATTAATTCCGACGTCTTTATTTACCAAAAAACACTATTAAATTTGTAGTTTAACGCTGTTTTTGTAAAGATAAAAAAAAGTTACAAGGTTGCGCGCTATCCTCCTCGTTTTACGCTAGTCAAACATTAACCGGTCTATTTGAAACTTTTCCTAATGGAGCAAAAAAGCTCCGAGCTTCCAGGAAAGTTGAAAGTTTTTTTGTTTAAGCAAATAAATCGAACAAGCGCTGCAATAATAACATTGTAACAAGATAAATATTATATTTTTGAAGGTTGCTAAATAATAATGAGGTATTGTAATTACCGACAAACAATAAAAAATGTCTAATCGACTTTTTCAAGTCTCAATTATTTGTAATCCAACCGAATCGTTAGTAAAATCCTTTCAATTTCAAATCTTATAAAATCATTCCAACAACCTCATTTACTATTCTTCTACACTTCCATGATCAGTAATATCTCAATCAAAAAACCTTCATATACAACCGCTATTAAAACACTCTCTCAAACTCATCCTCACCCAGAACACGAACACGCCAGCAACAAAGTCTCGACGAACAATAGCCCCTCCAATAAAGCCGATCAGCCATAAAATCCAAATACCGAGGCGTTGCATCACCGCAGAGCAGTCCACGCATATCGGCCCATTACAAAACGGCAGAGCGCAAAAGTCAACGGCATCATTCGCTCAAGAGAAAGAGAGCTCAGTTCAGCGACGCGCGCGACGAGCTCGGAATACTAATGGATTCTTACGACTGGGAGTCGCGTCATTGCGGCGTGGCACAGCAGCGCGCTACGCCAGTGTGAAAAATGACGCCGCTATCATCTGCTCTCTCTCTTGCTCCCGTGCCAATACTTGGCTGGATGCATTCCAAGAGAGCGTAAATCGGATTTACGCGCATGTGGGTGTAAAGAAGAGGGAGTAGGCTTATGTGACGGAATGAATTTTTGAGAGCGGCGTAAACTGCGCGCTGATTGAGAGCTGCGCTGTAACGTTGATTTATTCCGAGGGGGTCGTCGCCGGAATTAATCGCCTCCTAAAGCGAGAAGTGCCGATATTTACAGAGAGCGGCGTTAAAAAGCTTACGGCCTTGTCGAGTGCCCGTGAAAAAATCGTATGCAAGCGAGACGATTGTTCCTCCGCGGGCTGTCCGACGCTCGTAAAGCTGCGAGAAATATAGTTGGAGATAAAAAAAAGATATCGCGCGAACGTCGGGTGGATATTCCATTACACCGTTGTCATGTTGATGCCGATTGGCACGATGCTGAAAGAAACGATAATCATAGTGCTTACGTATTTCTTTTAGGCCAAACTCCACTTTTTCTCGAACGTATAAATAATAAAGCTGCCGCCTAAAACAGCGAGAGCTATTCAATTCGCGCGAGGAAAGCTCGTTCGTTCAATATAGGCTAACGGGCGTTGTGGTTCTCTCGGTGGCGCCTACTAGTGTTGATGCGTTCGTTGCACCCGCGCTCGGCGAAAAAGAGCCGCTTGCAGAGAGAAGGAAAAGCGGGTTAATTCGAGGGAGGAGAGACGAAGGCGAGGAAAAAAACTTCAAGGAGAGAGGGAGAAAATTCCTGTCTCTAGGCGGCGACCCCGATACGATGATTATGCTCGTCGCGTAGCGCGATAAATTCGCCATCTGCGGCAGCGCAAAACAGGAAGTGCCGAGCAAATCGTGTTTGCATTTCATCTCTGGCGTCGCCAGAGAGAGAGGGACGGAGCGCCACTATCTAAGCACGTTCGCTAAACAGCCGAGCTGCAGCGATGGAGGTAGCTTTCGAGAGGTGAGTTTTAGATTTTGTTGGCTGAAGTGTGTGGAGTTTTTGGTAAGGATGATCCAGTCGACGGACAAACAATGCGGGGGTGGTGGAGTTTGATATAGTTGAGGGATTGGGTCATCTTCGATTTGGATGATCTGATTTGAGGGGATGGTACAAGAAGCTTCTGCGGGGAATAAGTCAGCAAAACTGATTCCGAGATGTAACAGGATGGGAAAAACTTATTTTTCGTTCAGTAAGAAGATTTCTGAAATGCTCAAAACTAAAAAATAGAGAGCTTCGTAGATAGAAAAAAAAATTTGAAAAAGTAAATACTAAATTGTAAAATCAATGAATAGATAAAAAAGAAACATTCGTTAATTCAGTGAAACCCTAATTAATTCAACCAACACCGACAATCACCAAATTCCACCTGACCATCCCAAAAATAGACGTCAAACTCCTCCGCTCGCCACCTCCAAATTAAATCATTCAAAACTGCCGCTCTGAAACCTCCCCGCAAAGCGAAGCCGCCTCTCTCCTTCCTCGAAAATTCCCCAGCTCCTCGCGCGAAAACCGCCTCAATAGCCTCCTACCCGCCTCTTCCTCAAAACCCCTTCATCGTCGAATCCCCTTATACCTCTCACCACCTCACTTTCTCAACTTTTCCCCGCCGCGTAATTCAACCAAGAGCGTCTCTCGTCTTCGCCGCAAAGTGAATTTGACGAAACTGCCTCACGCGCGCGCCCGGCCCCCGCAAATCCACTGTGTCTCGCATCGCGCTTGGATGGACCAGCTTAGGTGAGACGCGCCGAGAAAAGACATGCGCATTGAATTTTCGAGCGGCGCTAATTGTGAAGTCAGATGAGTACAGGCTCGCACACACGCCGAAAGATCAAAAGAGCGCGAGTGCTAATACGTCGTGTACAGCGGCAAGCCGGGGAGGGGGCAATAATTAAGAGAAAGAGCGGCTCTTATGAATATTAATCGGCCGAGCGGCGCCAAAGAGGCAAAACAGCCCGGGAATTAGCATATTTTTTCGCCTCTCTTTCGTCTGGCGCGAGAGACTGTTATTTTCGAGGAAAATTCTAATTCATTAGGAGAGGAGCGAGGAGACAGATGAGGTCCAGGGCCTAGGATAATGCCGAGAGAGCTGCTTTTTTTCAGGTGAAGAACTTCTATCTCGCTCTCTTTCGGCTTGCTTTCAATATTCGCCGAGCCGTTGAGCGTGAAATGGATATGACGTGCTCACAATGGGTAATGGTCTTGCCGCGCCGTTCGCGGATGGAATACAAATTTTCAATTTTCCCCGAGCGTTATCAACTTTCCGCGCTGTTTCGAAAATGCGTAATTATGTGCATACTGTATTTTATGAACATTTTGGATATGCGGTTATATGGAATATTTTCGAGCCCGAGTTTCGCAAAATTGGTAACTTTTGGAAAATTTAAGTTCGAGAATATTAACTTTTCTTATGTTAAGGTATTTTCTGTTTTATGGTAAAAAGTACGCTCGAATTTTGGTGTAAATGTTTTTACCCTTACGCATCAACCTGTTACGCGAATCTATTACCATAATGATCGCTGCCAAGACGAAATTTTGGCCGGTATCCAAACAAAAAGCGCTGCGCAAAAACTTTTTTCTGAATATTTATGAATCAAATGACAAAGTAGCGGCGCGGCACTCTACATTAAATCTAAATTTCAACTTTTAAACTTTAATTTGAAGAAGCTCGGTAAACTTTGACTACTCATCGGATTATAAATTTATCTCATTAAATTAAATAATGAGGGTATCAAGATAAACAGGATGTCGAAAATTACTTGAATTAACCCGTTTGAGATAAAATAAATACACTCTTTTTCGACTAATGGAGGGAATTAGAAGGCAGTTCGGGATTTGAGTAATAACATTGATAAAATAGTTTAAATTTATTCGCGGAATCCGCTCAGTGTGCAGAAGAAAATTTATGTGCTGAATGTTGACTTTTTCTTCGGTTGAAGTTCAAAGCTTTCTCATAAATTATTATGCAGAGAGCGATAAAATAGCCCGAAACAGTTTAAATTTCACTTGATTTATAGCGGCAAATCAAGCGAGCGCTAAAAAACTACACAAAAACTACGGAAAGTCCGTAATGCTCTTCTTTTTGTTGGCTCTTTCGTTTAATTGAGCTAGCAGCAATTTCCCACTAATAATTTCAAATAAAAATACCCGTCCTACATTTCCAACGGATAAGCCGAAAAAAGGGTGTCAGAAAGCAGATACTTCGTGGGCTGCACGAAATCTTCCAAACTTTGCATAGCATTCAAAACCAGAGAACGTACACAAGCAGTGTCAAAAGCGAGCTTTTTCAGCGCCGGCATTACGTACGAGCGATCCTTTTTCATTAAACATTTTCAATAATGGGGTCAAAATGTAATCACCTTAATGCAGCGATGCGCGCCGGGGGTAGAAAATTTGAAACGAGGTAAAAAGTTGGGGGTAACGCAAGGGCCAACGAGCGATGAAATGGGATAGAAGAGACACAAGCTGATCTTTTGCGCTTTTGAGTGGGCGCGAGCTTTTGGATTTTTTGACTACCAAGTTGGAAGGGTCTGGATTTTGGGTTTTGAAAAAGTAGAGCAAAAATGGCATGATGGACTAATAGTTTTTGGGTAAATGATAGCGTTAATGAATGTTAATCATATTATAACAAATTCATTAGCGTTAACATTACGCGGCCATTAATGATTTTATCGAAATACTCCACAATATCCTAAATATGTATGCATTACCGGAAAACAAATATTCGAGTAGTAGAGGGAGTATGAACTCTATGCCAACAATGTTCGGCTTCATTGAAATGTTACAAAAATGCGGCAAAAGTTCTCGAATTCGCGCGGATGGAATGGCATGTTTACCTCATATGTACAAAATCGATGCTGAACCGAATTCCACTATGTTCTTCTACAATTCAAATATGTAGTTGTACTATCAGCACCTGTTCAGTTGAATTTTTCGCTTATTCTATCAGTAAAAATGATTTAAAAACTGTTTTGGTTACCATAGTATGTATTTAATTATTTTAAAAGTAAATTAATCCTCACTGACCAGATAAATAAAGTTATTTTACGATCCCTCTCCATCGAATTATTTTCATTCCAAACATAAACCCAAACTAATGAGAAAGATAAACTTTTTTTCCCTGCAACAGCCATTAAATCACTTTACGACATTTTTTAAGTGTTTGTGCACCGAGAGGCTCGTTTGCAATGTAAATTAAAATAATAGACAAGTAGTCACTCGAAAACCCATCTCCCGCTCCTCCATCTTCCGCTCCCTTAACGAGCGACAAAAATAGCCACTTACAGACGAAACCCAAAATTCCGGAAAAGTCACACCCGCAGCCCTCGGAATAACGAAGCTCTCCCGGCGGTATTAAGAAACGGCTCGGCGGGCTATTCGAGCAATTAAGCCGAGCTTTAATCGGCCGCCTCGTATTTTTGCGCGCGCTGGGAATCGTACATAACGCGCAATGAGTGATAAACTTTTATCTCGCTCCGGGACTGGCGCGCGCGCGCGCGCGCATGACAAATGGCCTGACCGCACATTTGTCAGCCACGTATAATTCCGGTAGGCTCGGTACGCGCGCGCGCGCTGGTTAAGACAGCGAAGGCTGCCGGACGCGACGTGGCTTATCGGATGCACACCTGTTAAATATTGCGGCGAGGACGACGGGCGTGAATTAAATTTGGGAGATTGCGGGATATGGGAAGTTGGAGTTTGGTTTGGAGTTATTGTGGGAAAGTTTGCGGTGATTAGTGGATAGTTTTTGAGAGAGGGATGGTGTGATGATTTTGTTAGATTTTTTGTAAGGTATTGTCAGACTAAATTTTTAGATGCCATAGTGGTACCCTTTTCGAGATATACATGTTTTAACAGATGCTTTTTATAGCAGTAAGTTATAAAAGAAACATTTTCAACAATTGCATTATGATTTGTTCCAGATTTTAATAAAAAAATTAAAACTTTATTCAGAATTTTACAAAAAAAATGCATAAATTTCAAATTTAAAAACCCTCAAAATTCCATTTTTCATTTTTGCTATACAATTAAAATTATTTATTTGTGAAAATTCAATTAAAATGTATGCAAAAACTAACGAGTCATAATGTCTATTCGTGCACTGGAGATTAAATTTTTTATCCTGTTCCAATATCAATTTGTTTTTCACGTAGTCAATAATCAAGATTAGCAATAACAATAACGAAATCCGCTCGTTTATCGCAAGTGCATAACCATCGCTGTGATAAGAAGCAAATTGAGCGAGATTTATGCACCGAATTGTGGTTTTCATACAGCAGATGCATTACCCTCCACAAAACATCTATTTAGCAGCGCGAATTAATCACTCCTAAGCTCGACGTTTTGTTCGAGTATGAAGTTACCAACAAATACGATTATCCGTGTTATGAAATACTGCATTACTATACACACGCTAAACAATCACAAAATCCGTGGAGATTGATAATTTTTAATTTTTCCTGCTCATGAATAATCAAAACTCTATCTTTCGACAAAAAGAAAAAAATCACATAGTCTTCACACGCACATAAGTACACAATAGCAAACATTTACTATCCCCTCCTCACCCAGCGGCCAGCCAAGGCAGTTCCGGAGCACTTGAGCATAGAGAGTGAAAGAGAGGGAGAAAACGAGAGAGATGTTTGCCCGTAAGTCATTAACCTCTTCGCGCTTGTTTTGCCCAAATGTTTAACTCCGCTCTATCCAAACTCGCCGGCTTTGAGCCGCGATGAGTTTAATTAGAATCCGCTCCCTCTCTGCAAAAATAAAATCGCCGCTCATTCGCAAAATCCTCCCTAAACCCCACCACCCCCACCCATAATCACTAAGCCCAATAATTTCCCAGGCGCATAACCCCTACCCTGTAATATCCGGCCCATTTACAAGGAAAATCATCCGTATACATATCAGGCACGCGCCGCTGCGTCCCTGTCCTTTGTTGCGGACACGGCTTTTTCGTTCGCCGAAAATCCATCCTGTCCGCGCGCGAGCGGAACTATTAAAGCGGCCGTCGGGCGAGCGATAACATTGAAAATGCTCAATAAAGTGCTTCGCGGGGGCGCGACGAGCGGCAGAGAGAGGGCTTAATTAACGCGCTATCGGCCGCCTGTTTATAATGCGATATCCCGATGCGCGCGGGAGTGCGTTGAAAAAAGGGATGAGAGTGGTTTATTACGGGAGATTTTCATTATTTATTAGCGATAGGGGCGTAATTTATTGATGGCGAAATTGGCGTTGACGTCTTGATGGGTTTTAAAATCTTTTTTTAAAGGGGAGGTTGGTACTTTGGATGGGATGAAAGATTAACTGGTCGTTTAAATTGAAAATGTCTAACTCGGGATAATTATTGGAGCTAAAAGAAGCTGTTCGCGTAGAAAATTAAATAGGGACTGATGAGGGCCGAACTAGGAATCGCTTAATTAGTTGTAAAATTTAAATACGCTCAAAGGGTTTGGTTACGGCGAAGGTAAATTTAGACAATCACGCCTAATCAACTATGTAACGTAACTGTCACTTTCTAGTTTTCTAGAATTTGATGTTATATAAAAATTATCGTTCATTTGGTATATATTGCATAAAATGCAAAAGTAATAATTTTTAGTGCTTTAACAAAGTAAATTTTTAAATAAATTATCAATTACTTTTATGGCGGTAGTAACGATAGGAAATATTTATTTGTACGTGGTAACACAAAAGCGTTCTATTATGTCATTTTTCCGGAAACAAAGGAGTTTTATCATTATGGCGATCATTTTGTTTCGCCGGTTGCGATAATCAAACATTAAAATGCAGTTTGTCGGCTACTCAAATTTGCTGTTCTTTTTTGTCTGTGACCCACTTCAAACGAATTTTCAACAAAAGTGATTGCACAATATAATAAAATTTTCACGAGGGTGAGGGTTTTGTTTTATTTTTTCGAAATGAAAGAACTTTTTTCTGAGGTTAATTAATTTTTATTCATATCGTTTTGATGCCTCTCACTTTATCTTTATTATAAAATATCTGTAAAATCTAGTTTTTGATATTTCTGAAAGCCCTGCAACTGTTTTTTTTTCTATATATTACACAATCCTCGGTAACCATTCACAAACCGAAAATTTCGCACACTTTCACACATCCCAATCCAAATTCCAAAAATCCAAAACGCATCAACCCCCCCCCCCCTTACAAAAAAAATTCCAATCCGAAACCAAAAGACCGCCTAAAGTCCACTGCCTACCTACACACACACCCACTACATCAACCCATCCGCACCACACGCTCGCAGGGTGAATTAGTACCAGCCGTCGTTGCAGCATCGAAAACGCCGAGATACACACGCGTGCTCCGTATGCGAAACGCGCTCCCGAGCTCTTCGAACGTATCGGCCGCGTTATGAATACCGGAACAGCCCAGTCGGCGCGTCAACAAACCCTTTATTTGCGCCCCGGCTCTACCTGCGGCCAAGTAAACGCGGCTGTCGTGAAATTTTTTTTTTTTTCTCGATCCGACGGCCGATGCATCAGCCATTGTTCCGATCAGATCCAGATCCGCTGAATTCCGGGACTAGAAGCGATCGGATGCATGTAGCGGAGGGGCAGTTGTACACACGGGGCGATTACGCGACTGCGGGATATGTACCGTGCGAGAGCATCGGACAACGGGGATGCGTCGCTGGACGTAGAGCCAGATGTTTTCGAATTCGTGTATATTTTTTTTTTTTTTTCTTTTTTTTTTGACAATGTAATCGAACGGCTAAAAGGTATTTGCATAGCCGGCCGGGGGCTAAAAGCGTTTGGAAAAAGGGGATTGGGTGTCGCGGTATTTTGAAAGTCGGATAAGGCCGACGGGAGCGCTTTTTGTTTTATTGGGGCCGACAGGCTAGCTTTGGAAACTCGCGCGTTGGGTAACGGATTTATATTTTAATGCGCGCCGATGTCAGGAGAAAATCTGCTTACACGCGTAACTTCGCAGAGAGAGAGAGAGAGAGAGCAGGAAACCAGAGCCCCGGCGTCATCTTGGAAGCGGTTGTAAAGATAAGCCGAAATGGACGGATCTATGATTCATGGAAAGCTGTTATCGGCGGCCAGCGGACATAATATATTTTCTATTCTTATCTCGGCGCTAGCCGCAGAACTTGGCTAATTTTTGTCCTTCCGGGAAATTTTTTATTGAACGAACTTGTATCGTAAAAGCTCTTTTACTTTGCCGCGCTGTTTCTGCACTCGGAACGTTTGATGTGTATCCTCTACTTACTGGCAATAAAATTCTTAACTCAATAGCGTCTTTCTACAACTTTTTCAAAACCATTTCCAAGGCGCTCCCGATAAAAAAAGGAAAACCCGTACTCTTTTTCTCTAATTCCAGCCAGGTGTTCCGATCATCGCGGCTCTCCCGGCATCTCCGTTACAGCACAACTGGAATCCCGGCATTTTTTCCTCTCTCCAAAGCGCATCCGTCGATCGGCTCTCGCTCTCTAACACCGAGAGGGGAAAGAAAACGAGCGCTCGGCTCTATAGCTCGCGCGGATAATTGGCTGAAAATAAAGGAGCGAAGACCGTACGTACTTACCAGAAAGGGGGGGAGAAAAGTCCGAGCTAAGGCGCCACCCAAGTCGAAGCACGCGAGTCTTTCTCTCCCCGCTTATGTATATATATATACGTATACAGTATGCGTAAGAAGGGAACTCCGCGAACACGGCTCGTTAGCGCGGCAAAGATTGTCTTAATTTGTCGCCTAATTGAATGGCGCCCTCCTGTGACTTTATGAATTGCTCGCTCTCTGCTATCTCCCCTCTCTCTCTCTTTTTTTTCTCTCTCTCTGCTCGGCAGTTTCTGCAGAGAGAGCGCAGCGACTATCTAATCATTGCAATTAGAATCGTTACAGGGGGATAGGGAAGAGCGGACGAGTTATGTGAAAATATGTTAATGACGTATGAATAATGTCGCGAGCGACGCTAATGACTTTCTCCGGGGGTCCCGCGTTGCCTCGTTCTTTTTTACGTGTTTTGTAAGAGAGCAGTTCCGGCTCGCGCGGATAGACCGGCGCTATTAGCATAATTTATTGAAATAAGATTAATTTCTGGACTGACTATTAGCCCTGTCGCTTTGTAAATGTTATAATTACACGAATGCGAGTATTATTAACGAGTTTTTGAGCGGCGCGCGTTTTCGTGAATTATTCATCGGGCGATTAAACCAATTAGCCGGGAACGATACTGCATTTTTCTTTTATTTTATCGAAATACAAAGTTTTTTCTGCTATTACCGGCTATCGGTTAATGGAGATAAGCAGCGCACAATGTATTATTAACAGTGCCGATC
The DNA here is from genome assembly GCA_900480035.1 of Eupelmus urozonus. Lineage (NCBI taxonomy): Eukaryota > Metazoa > Arthropoda > Insecta > Hymenoptera > Eupelmidae > Eupelmus > Eupelmus urozonus. The sequence goes on along the minus strand of UELX01000128.1, from coordinate 30,953 downwards.
TAACGCAAAAAGTTTCGAGTTTATTTTGAAAAATAAAGGACAGAAATTTTTCGTGAAATATAAACGCGACAGCTGCCGTAACGTCAAAATACGTCGCTTATATCCTGTCGCTACTCTCATTCGCAACATTTTTTCCACTCAGTCCACACATCGGCCGGCTGTCAGCCTCGCTCGATTGACACGCAATTGAACTGGTTATGATAATCCCGCAAATTGATCGTAAAAGCTTAAAAATCGAGCAGTTGCAAAACCTTTTCTCTCTCATCTCAACAAAACAAAAATAACAAAATCAATGCCTCCCCCCTCTCACGCCCATCCCTCCCCCGCTCATCATAAACCGCTTAAATTTCTCCGTATTCGCGCAATTACCGCGCCATTCGTTAAATCAGTTTAAGCAGCGAGCGCCGCGTGTTATTTCTCGCTGCGCACGCAGCGCGAGACTCTCCCCGGGCTCGTCGCGAGAGAATAATGCATTTCCGCGTGTAAGCGTTTAATCGCTCAATTATCTCGGGGATAATTAAGTCGTGCAGCAGTGGCACAAGTTGCACAAAAGCTGCCACCGCACACACACACAGCCAGCTTTTCACGAATATTACAATGTAGCAGTCGGGGGCCGTGCGAAGTGCGCGCAGAGCCGGCTGCTGCTGCTGCTCAATGGCCTCGATACGACCTTCTGCCATTTTCGTACTATTAATAACGCGGGCTTTTATAGCGTCTTGGAATGCGGCGTATGCGAGCAATCGAGCGCCCGATGTGATAGCGCGCGGGGCGACGGGAAAAAGCTGGAGCGATGAGAGGTGAAGTGGCGGTTTTTAAGTGGGAGAGAGGATGAGGTGATGGCTTGTTATGGGGGTTTGAGAGGGTTTTTTTGCGTGGGTGTTGAGGCGGGTTTGAGTGATTAGGTAAAGTTTAGTGGGGGTTATTGTATTAGGTTTTGTCATTGGCGATTTCGAATACACTGATTTTTTAATTAGGGTTATGAGGTGTTTTAATTAGGGCCTGAATATTAATGTGATTGCGACTTTTTAATTAGATGTTTGAACACCTAACGAAATTTGTATAATAAAGACTAACCGATTAATTTTCTATTCAAGTATCCTTGTTTTTAAACATTTTTCTTCCAGCATATGAATAAATTTGTAAGTGATTATACAAAATTGTAAAACTGCGACTGGTTAAACCTCGCGCTCGTTGCATGAATAAAAAGCCTGCCTGCAGAAAGCTTATCAGCCAAATGAGTTCATTTTATTATACTTCGTCAAAATAAAAACCATAGTCAAAATAAACCGTAAACCTTATGACAAAGCGCAATACAATGTGTAATAAGTATACGCAAGAGATTCGATAAGAGCGCCAAATAAGTCACTCAAACATTGTCAGTAATAATTCCGGCTCTTAATGCGGCTCCGGCTCTTTAAAGCATTCATTGTGCTCCCAGCCGCATAAAAAAGTTCGAACGAGCGTTCGACATTACTGTTAACACGAAAAATTCTTACACATTGTTTTTCGAACGATAAAAAATGCAAAGAAACGCAACCAGTTTCGTTAGAAAACTACTTGTAAATTATATCTGTATACCCGCGGCCTGTTTCGTAGAAAAAATCGCGCAGCATTGGAATAAATTATTTTACAATCCCGCTGTTTTAGTCATGAACTATAATACATAACCGCACACATCTCACCGGCATTAATCCCTAATAATCCCCGCGTTCTGGAAAAACCAATTTCCCAAGCCATAGCTCAGCTCGTCAACTTCCAGCGTGCGCCTCTTTGATTTTAATTCAAATTACATTTCCCGAAAGCTCGGCAAAACGTCCTTCAGCAAGTCTCTCCACTTTAACGACTTCCCAAAAACGTCACCCCGTCCTCTCCCGAACCGCAAATTTCGAGTAATTTTTCCAGAACCCGCCCGTCGTCTTTCAAAACCGTCAAGTTTCGCCTCGAAAGCGTACTTCTATCTCCGTACTCCCGAGACTCGAGCTACTTACTCAAGCATTCGGAGAATTAGCATTTCAAATGTTTCGCCGATCCGAGCTCGCGCGTCTATGTACACGGCAGAATGCGCGAGAACACGTACAAAGGCGTATATAAAAGAAGCGCGAGCGAGCAAAAAGCCGTGGCGAAAATTAGGAGAAGAGCCGGGCGTAGCAATGCGTATAATGTATACGATGAGGGCGAACATCAGCGCTCGGGGAGAAAGAGAAAAGGAGGAAAATTTCGGAGGGAAATAAGCTCGGGGAATTTTCGATGAGGTGTATCGCTGCTTTTTCGCGCGGATGGAATTGATAAAACGGCGCATTGGAAATGACGGCCTGCTGTAATACCGCGCTGATTTTGGAATATGAATATAAGTGCATTAGACGTTGATTCGTCAATCGATGCGCTTGTACAGCCGATTCCGCGTTGTAATACAAATCACGCGAGTTTGTACGTACCCGGCTATCTAAATAATGCAGCGGATTGATAAAGTGTTGATTATCATTAACATATATCAAAGATATTGCATTCCAGGCTCGATTTACCGAGCGAGCCATTAATTTTGAAACGTTTACGAGCGACTCGTCCGCCAGTTTCTCAAAATCAGATTACGGATACTATAAAGGCCTGAGCCTGCATATTTCATGCCTAGTGCATTTGCCCCCCCGCTTAATTTATAATTGAGGCATTAAAATTTTGATTGACAAGCAGCGGCCGATACGCTAAGCAACTTCGCGCGGGCAGCTGCCATAATGAAGTTGAAGCCGATGCTTAATCGATACCGCGCCGAGCGAATAAAATACACTGCCCGCGAGTTATCGCGCAGATTAATGATTATGGTATCGTTATTACGTCATATTTTACAAACAGGTTTAGCAATATAAACTTGCAGTCGAGGTGGGGTTCTGCGCTGTGTGAAATGTAAGTGACGTTTAGGAAAAAAAAAAAAATGCTTTGATAACTTTATATGCGTTTGTGTATTCGCCGGACGTCTGCTATCAAAATATTTATGAGCTGTTAATAAGTTGTCGCGATTCGGCTCGGGCATAATTCGTTTTCGGCCGCTTTATAAATCTCCCGACGAATTAATTAGAGCCGATATTACGGCTTAATTTATCGCCGTTGATTTTCCCGTATCGCGCATTATCTCCGCTAAATTATTTAAAACACTTCCCTCGCCACAAATTTCCCAAACTCCCCCCATCAATTCTCCATCACGCATCAAATTCACCCCGATACCAAAAACCAAAAAAAAAAAAGACTCGCCGAGTAAACGTAACTCAAGATCCAGACGAGTGCGTCCTAATCCGGCGCAGCATCAGCAGCGAAACTTTAGCCCGTAAATAATGAGCAATCGTCGAAGCATTCCGCTCTCGCCGTTTTATTTTATCGATGCGCTCGCTCGCAAAGCTGCATTCTTCGCTCGGACGTTCGGCCTCCGACCCCATGGGCGCAGAAAAGAGGCCCGCTTGCCTGCGGTAATGGAGCCGGGCCAACCTATAAATACCTATAAATACACGCGCGCCGGCCGCTTTTTTTATTGTTGCCCGCGCGTGCACGCGCACTTATACACACAGACGCTCCGCTTATCACTAAGCGCTCTGCGAGAGATAAAAATCGGCGTGTCCGTCGATCTTATTACACGGCTATCTATAGCGTCTTCTATTTTTTTCGAAAATAATCGGAGAGTCGCTCTCGTGAGAATCCGCCGGCGCATCTGCGAAACAATTCCGGGCCGTATAAGCGCGAGATAACCGTGGAGATAAGAAAAAAATCTGGCGAGAGCGCTCGGATTAAAAAGGAGAAAAGAAGGCTTAAACAGAGCACTTTACCTGAGACAGCTCTCTGCGGGCTGGGAAAAGCTGCGCGCTGGCCGTTTTTCGCCGACTGTCACTCTAGAGTCACGTGCGTGAGCCGAGAGAGTAAGCCGAGACGCGCTCTCCTTCTCCCTCTACATACGCTTCGCCTTTTGCTCTCTCTCCTTCTCTTGCAGAAATCCAATGACGCGCGCACTTTCTAGGTTAAATTCGCGCCGCTCAGCAGACGCGCACACAGCGCGATCCCCTCGATTTTTTCTCTACTCCTCCACCTTCTCCCCGTTGCAAAACTGCCTTCCTTCCAAAGGTAAAAAAAAAAAAAACAATCTGCGCGCACAGCTCTTTGAAAATTCCGATGCACACGAATGTATACACAGAGAGAGACACCACCTGCCGGCTTTGTCCGCTCGGGGACACCTAGCTTTACCGACGCGCCGTGTACATATAGAGCGCGAAAGGCGCGCGCGTGTGTATGTATATAATACAGACCGATCGCCGCGCGGAGAGAGAAGCGAGACTCGCACACGGCACTCGTCGCTATAGGCGCGCGAGTCAGACTGGCCCGCGAGCGCGAGTAGCCCGACGTTTTATATATCGAGAGAGAGAGAGAGAGAGAGTCGTGAAAGAGAGGGAGAGAGACGGCCGCAACGTGTGTATAAGCAGCCGGCCGACGATGGCCCCCGGTTGATGCGTTCGCGCGCTGCTTTACACACGCGCTTTGCTCTATATAGGTGCGTTTCTGTGCTGCACCAGGTGGTTAATTTCTTTTTTTAAAGCGGAATCGAGAGAGTCAAGGTCGAGATTTTTTTAAAGCGCGGCCGAGCGGAAAAACGATCGAGTGTGTTTTTCGCTTTAACGTGGAAACGGACGTGTGTATATAGCCCTCTCTTCGAGCTTGCGCGCTCGCGCGCTCACTGATTCACGACGGTTATTCGACGTTTTACGAGCTCGGCGCTGATTTGATGGCAAGTCCGCGTGATTGACTGCCTAATCAGAATTCGAAGAGTCGTAAAAATGTATTCGCTCGGCGCGCAAGAATGCAGCCGAAGAGAAATACACGCGCGCGTACGTATATATACATATCGGAGCGTCATCGGGAGAGCGCTTTTCGAGGAGGAAGTTTGGAGCAGCTAGTTTTCGCGATTCCGGATTTTACGGACGCCCGGCGTGAGTCATAAATCGACACGGGAGTCAGTTAATTTTGATAAACGTTCCGAGCGCGGTTCTTTCCAAGCGCTGGGTTATACAGAAGCGCAAATAGAAAATCGGGCTTTTATGTATACGTGACGTTTCGTCCGAGCGCTATTTATTTATTTTCTTTCTCGAGCTTTTTGTGTGGAGGCACGTGTTTTAGAGCGCGACAGATGTCGATATTTTTTCTTTTTTTTTTAGGGGGGAGTAGCGATGTGCAGCGAGCTTTTTTTCGTCGCAGATTGCGCGGAAAAAATTTTCTAACGGCAAACAAAAATGTTTGCAGACGCATAATAAGAGGGTTAGGCGATGTTTGAAGTTCGCGGATAAAAGTGTCGAGCGCTTTTTTCGAGCCCGGGCTCTTCGTTATTATTGTTTGCCTTATTTTTTTAAAAAAAAAGTAGGGAACGACTTTGGCGAAATTGTTGCAACAACTTTTTTAATAAAATAAAAAACCCTATAGATAATATCCCCGACGCACAAGGGACACTTCCCGCCCATAAATCATCCCGAAATTGGTCTTTCGCTTACCACCCAGACCTCAATAAGCGTCTCTCGACAATTTTTCGAAAAGTAAACTCGGCCGTGCCCCCCTCCCACTTTTCTCAACAACGACGCATCCCTCCTTCAACAAAATATAATTCCCCGGTAAACAGCTTGAAAGAGCGGCCCATAAGTCAATTTCCCCCGTCAACGTTCGCAACTTTAAATTTTCCAATAACCCCAACAAGAAGCAAGTGCTGCGTACACCTGGCACACCGAAAAATACGTGCGCCCCCCTCGAAGTGTCAAAACACTCTTCTGCGAGAATCGCCTATCTCGAACACACATACAGGTTTGTTTCTTCTCGCGGACTATATCCCTGGAATATCCAGGAGGTAATCCTTTATCCCAGGCTGCGCCGGGAGCAAAGAGTGCACACATACAGAGAGATCTCAGCAGCCGCGAGGATAACCTGAAAGGACGAGAGGGAAACAGCCAGACGGAAATAAGAAGAAAAGTTCTCCGGCGGAGAGGGATATATCTAAGGAGCGCAAGGTGGGGACCGTTTCCTCTTTAGAAGCGAACGAAATTAAGAGATACTGGCCCCACTCGCTGCGGGAGGTAGATGCCAGGTTGGATTGAAAAATAATGAAAATCGAGCGAGGAGGGAGAGATGGTAATTTACTTATTGGGATATAATTTAATAAGAGACGGTATAACGGCGGAGTGGGTAAAATTATCGCAGTCGCGGACTGTAAAGCTTGCGTTTCAAAATGATTGTCGTATCGATCGGCCGGCTCGCTTATATATCGAGTTACATAAATTTCTATTAAATTTCCAGGGAGCCGGTGTGCGCGCGCGCGACGAAAGCCCGTGCTGCGGATTTATTATGTTTTACTTGTTTCAATATTAACAAAGTTAATAATCGACGTTATTGAATGTTTCATGTGGAATTAAATTTTAAAAGCACTCGGTAAATATATTTAAATTCAATACTCGCGACGTGTGTGTGCGTTGAGATGAAATAAAAATTTCTGTTCTTTTTCTTTAAAAAAAGTGGAGAAAAATGTACTCGTGCGGATTGAAAATTGTTTCCGAGTACGGCCGACAATATCCTCTTGACATTTATTCTTTTGCATACTTAAGTAGAGCTATTTTAATGCTAAAGTTGAGAGAATGTAGTGGAACTTTTTGAAACGAGAAAATATTGTGTTACAGTTCTAATTTTAAAAAGTTCCATTTTCTTTATACTTTTCTCAATTGATTAAAATATTCTTAAAATAACAATCGCCCCTTTCTGCCGTTCCTATCTTATTCAAATTATTATTTCAGCGGACGAGAAAGGTAGGGAAAAAAAGAGAATAACAAATTTAAATAATTAAACTCGCTCTACAATGCAAACATCATTTTGTTTATTCAATTTAAAGTTCGCGCTTTATTTTCAAAGAATTAATATGAAAGGCCACTGACGGATGCAAAGTACCCGTAATTGAAGAGAATTGAATTATTAATTGTGCCAGCCCGAGTGACGTGTCAGGAGAAATGCAAGCAGGAGTAATAAGAGATATAAACGAAACGAAACACGCTAGTTAGGGCACGGTATACGTTATCTCTGCGGTTAAGCAACTCGACTTGCTTTCCTCTTGGGTCGTGCTCTGTTTTATTAGTAGAACAGTTTACACCTCGAATCTCTTATTAAACCTTGGATTATAGTGTGCTTTTTAAAAGTAATGCTTATTAGAGAGAGGTTAAAAATAATTTTTATTGAGAATCTTTTTTGAGAGAGGCTTTGATAAGCGATTCTTTTAAGTATACTCGTGAAGGAAAAAATCGAATATAAAATAAACAGCGTGGAAAGTAAAAAACATTATCTTAATGCTTAACGCTCCAATGCAAACAATAAATAACACAAATAGCTGTAATCTTTGTACACAGCTGTTCAAATAAACAATTTTCGAATAAAAAAATATAATTTATATATTTTTTCTCGATGGTAAAGGATTAAAATGAGCATTTTTTCTAAGTACAAAAGCTGATTCGGATGAGAAAGTTTTGTAAAAGGTGAAATCGCGATCTTTTGATAGTATTAGTGCGCATTTGTCGCTCGGGGAAGATTCGTTTGCCTGCAACTTTTTAGAGCCTTTTAAATTACACGCCAATCCGAAAGTTTAAATTCGTGTCACCAGCTTTTGGCATGAAAAACTTTGACCTCTCGTTTTCCTTACCTGATTTTTTCGTCTGTCTTTAAAGTTACATCTACAAAAAAAAAGTAAATATTGAAACTTTTTTGGCCGACGAGTTGCTACGTATTTCTACAAAATCAATAATTGTTCACGAATTATGATTATTAAGTACAAATAAATCGAATGTTACATAAATAGTAACCAGCAACAAAAATTAATTTTTCATCCATCGTAAATATGATATTTTCATTATTTTTCAAGATTTTTTCACATGAAAAAACATTCCGCGAAAACCATATTGAAATTAATAAATCATAGAGGTACCTACGGAAACAATATATTCCGACGAAACGCATACAAATTTTAATAGCAGGGTGCGTATATACACCGCGTACATAAACGTACTTTATAGGCTAAAATTTTAATACGGCCCGTCAGTATATGCCATCGGGAAGTGTACATTTGGAAAATATTACATAGTAAACGTATTACTATGATAAAAGCCCATGACTGCCTGCTTTATCGCTTATTAAATATGAAACGAAGCTAACAATTAAATATCAAATTAAATTTATCATTCAATCCGCCCTCGACAAATTAATCATTTCCAATAAAGAATAAAACCAATCATCTCTTTATCCCCGCTACAAGAAAAGCGACCCTTTAAACATTTAAGCTCACTCCGGCAATAATACTTTCATCAAGCTCGCATTCCAATAAAAGCAATAACCAATTGATTAATCGATAACCTGCAAAAAAACGTACAATTAAAGTAGCTACCAGGATCTTTCTCATCCCTCTCTTTTAAAATTTCATTAACTAATTGTGAGCGATAAGGTGTCGGGTCAACGGCGAGAGTTGGCTGAAAATCGACGGGGCGAAAGAAGCGAGCTTGCAGCTGGGCGCGAGTCTTTTCAGCACTTAGACTAAGTCTCTCTAAGCTCGTAGAAAGGGAGGAGGAATGGTACAGGCACCGAGAGAAAAGAGACGAGGAGAAAGAAAGCGAGCTCTTCGATACTGCCGGCCAGTAGTATAGTCCGACGAAACTAAGCTCCCAGCGCGGCGCCAAAAGCTCGGGGATAGCCTCCTAGCCCCCAAACGTGTCTGTCCTTTTTCTTTCGGATGTGTTTAAGTTTCAGCGACGTGGGAGAACTAAAAGTCCGGGATCTCTTCTTATTATAATCCCCGAGCGCGGGACGCACGGAGTAAATCACGGGGATAGAGGATATAGCGGTGAGAAAAGGTGTTGCTTGCTGGAATGGAAAATAATTTTCGGTAATTTTTGCAGAGTGCGCGGTAAGGGCTGACCTAGATTCTTTTTTGGTGGGGGGATATCAAAGGGCCGGTAAAATTTAATCAAGGGGGGAGTTTTTTTAAAACACGGAGATGGAAACTCAATTACATTGTTGATTTTTTCAAGCCGCGCGCGTGAAATTTGCAAAGCGCGCGCGCGGGTAAATTGTTTGCAAGATTCATTATAACAAAAATAGTGAAATTCAATTTTGGCTCTTTTAATTAAATATAATAACTTTTTTAATTACACTCCGCATCATCAATACCACTGTGAATTATAATAAAATACGAGAAACGCGAAAAAAAAAATTCAGCTCGCGCAATCGAAAAGCTCGCTGGCTTTTCAAACTTCGCGACTATGTAAAATTGAACAATATTGGCTCTCAGGAAGCGCGCTCACAATTAAGCCGGCGTCCCTCTTCCGCATTATGCAAAAACGCCGAGCGGATATTCCCGTTCGCCTACAGTTGATTTCGTTATGCTGTTTCCTCTCAACAGAAACCCCAGCGGATTCATTATACGCCGGCAAATTGAGTGAATTTACGTCAAACAAGAAAGAATCCTTACCGCTTCTCGCCCTTCTTCAAAAAGCAGAGCCGCAGCGAAGGTTTCAATTTATTTCCACACTTTCCCGGATCCGGTGGCATGACGAGGAGGCAGAAGAAGAAGAAGCACCGGCGAAAATGATTATTTGCATGGGCGCAACGGGCAAAGTTCCTCCGGATGTTTATGGCTCCGGCTCTCCCCCTTAAATCTCGACCGCAGCCTCATTGATTTCCCCGGCTACGTGACTCGATTGAGGCAGGTGCATGCAGAAAGGTGGCGGGGGGCAAGAAAAATAATGCCGTAAATGCCGTAGGAATACCGGCCGGAGGCAAACAGCTACTTTTTCTTCTTCTAACCCTCAGCGAGAGTCTGGGGCTCTACGTGCGAGGCCGAAGCTTTTCCAGTCACGGAGCTTGCAAGCCAGGGAAACGATACACTCTCGGGTATTCGCGCTGCGTTATGCGCCATTGATCATTCGGAGAGCGAGAGGTGAGTTGTATACGCGGCGCGGATGGAGCCGGGACGTGCGCCATGCGTTTGCCCCTGGGGTACAATGGCCGGTTGTTAAGGAAATTGAAATTGTTTTTACGTTTTCGAGAGCGCATTGTGGAGGGCCGGGATTGTTGGGTTTTACATTCGGGCTTTTTTTTTGTGATTTCGAGCTTTGTTTGAGGCATGAATGGCTTTTAGGTAACCATCGGGAACGTGTTCGTTTCCCGTAATGAATGGCGAGTTGCGAGTAATTAAAATTTTGTAAATATGCTTTTTTGGGAAATGGTAATTAGCCGAGCTTAATTTAATTAGGTGGGTTTTATCTTCGATGTTTGGCTTGGCTCTGACTGGGGATTCATCATCTGCAACAATTACATTAATAATAAGGCAATCTAGTCAAATCCTAATTAGAAACTATTTGATATTCTACTGGAGATAATGTAACTCTGACAATGATAAATTGTTCTGTCACTGCAATATTTACTACCAGTCCTTCGCTATGAAGTATGATATTTTTTTCTAGGCTATGGCTACCGTACTGGACAGTACACTAGATTTTATGAATACATTTTAATTTTCTAAAAAATCTTTACACCATGAACGATCCTTTAATTTATTTTTATTAAAACATTATTAAAATTGCTACATAAAACTATATAAAAAGTATCCAAAAGCGTGAATTATAAACACGACTAAAAATTATTTGAAAAATAGTATATTCAATATATATCACCCACGGCCACCGTATTTCATCTCTTCCGCTCGATTAAGCGATGGAAAAATTTCGCATTCCGGTCGTTGACCCCCGATGACCACAGGGAAGAAATAGCTGCAGCCATTTTTCAGGGAGTACATTTACTAGAAAAACGCTGAACTCCTTTGAGACGAGGGAGCCGCCTGTTTATTCAAGCGCAGTTTTGTTTACCAGACACCGCGCAAAGGAGTAATAAGATGTAGTAGTCTGCTTCCAAGTCAGTTTAGGTTACGGTTTAATGTAAAAAAGCTCACTGAACCAGGCCGGGCTTCCTGGTAAAATTGTTTTGTTTATTTTAGCGGTTGTGTACCTGCTTTTACGCGTTCGTTTCTTTTTTTTTCAAGAAAATCTTAAAAATAGTGGGTACTTTGTCATTGGAATGTTTCTAATTAATTATATTTTTACAGCTTTGAACGTACCACTTTCATAATTTTTTTAACAAGATTATTTTCAAAAAGCTTCTTACCGAGACACAAATTAATAGAATTCAATTAACAAGAACTAATTAAATCCCAACTTCCCCACAGATCCAATTCACAATCCCACCTCTGAAACTAAAATACTCCCAAATTACAATATAATAATTCACAACAATTAACCCTCATAAATCCAGCTTTTAAACTTTCAAAACATTTACACAGTTACATTTGATTACACGCTCTCTCTCTCCGCCATCAAAAAGCCAGCTCTCTCCCTCGTTCCCCACAGTTCCAGCTCAACGCCCGCGGCCAAAGTACGGTGACGCTTTCCCCGGCTCTCTCTAGACAAAGGCAGATTAACAAATTCCTTTTACAGAACACTCAGCGGCGCCGTTTTACGCATGTAAGCGGCGCCGTTTTTTTCTTTAGCACTTCGCGGGGGGCCCGAGCGCAGCAACGCCTTTTACAGCTTGCGGACGGCTCGCGAAATTACATCGTAAAGTTTCGCAGGTTTTAACTTCTTCATACGCGCAGAGCTTACGCTTTTCGCGCTCTCGGCGGGCCCCCACTGCTTATTACTTTTCCATTATACAGCCCCGGGCTTCGAGATTCCGCTGTCCGCCAAGTGTTATCCAGTTACGAGGCGAAATACGGAAAATTCCTTTATACTTATTACCTTTACAAGCACTGCGCAGGGGGGGAAGGTCTAAAGCCTTTTTACGGGGCGCGTTTCAATTAACGTTAAAAGGACGTGCGGACGTTTGCCCAGGCGCACGTATGTTTTTCGATATGTGAAAAGCTCGTGCCGCGGGTCATGTTCCATTGTGGTATTTATATAAACGCCGTGTGTGGATGTTGGTAAAAATAATTAATTTTGGTTAATTGGATGTCTCATTCACGGGCGCGCTGATTATTCGTTTTGCGGACGTTAATTAGGGGCGAGTTGTTTTTCAATGGAACTCGGTGAAGTTTTTGGCAAGGTACGGTCAAAAGTTTCCTTAGAAATTTAGCTGGATTTCGTTTGCGCTTGGTAGCGTTAACTTGTGTCTATTAAAAAATTAATTGAAGTGTTGGTAGTAGGCAATATAGGAAGAATCGTTTGTGAATGCGCCCTTTACTTAACGAGATAAATAGAGTGTATGAAACGTTTGGTAATCCTCTAGGTCTATTAATGCTCTCTGTTATTTTTTTAATTGCTGCTTGAAAACTTGAAAGTCGTTTTTAGAAACATTATATATAAATCAGTAAAGGTTGAGAGTTGTTGAAAATTTTTTCAAAATGCATGTGCTTGAGTTAAAAATATTTATATTTTGTTGATGAGCGAGAATCAAACAAGTATTTAAATCCTACTTTACAGAAGAAGAGGTATGCTTTATAAAAAAAATAGCGAGCTTTATTAATACTATTGAAATTCGGATACGAAAAAAATCAAAGTTTTTCAATCAATATTTGAAGATTAAAAAGGAAAAATAATTAGACTTTATGCAACATTTTACGAAATAATTTCTAGAATTTAAAATATCAAAAGTATCTTAAATATCAGTGGAAAATAGACTACATTATGTAAAATTCCTACTTTTACTCTAAATCCTATGAAAATAACATTTCTTTATGGTACATAAAAAACAGAGAAAAATAAATAGATAATTCCAACAGTCAAGATAGCAAAAATTTATACATGAACCTACAAATGAAAGATTCTACTCGTAAAATCCACTTAGTATTATATTTCAGAAATATTTTATTATTTTACAAATACGTTCCGTTGTACAATATTATAATACGTTTTTATATAAACTTTCGTACATACACATTACCATTTCCATACTTTTTCGAAAGTTAAAATCAATGTTGTTTATTAAACAGCTGTAATAAAGTCAACAGAATTACTTATTAATCAAATAAATTTGTATTATCTGATCCAAATAAAATCCTTTTGCTAGAGTAACAATATATTCAGTAACATTTTCTGCTATAATCCAGCAACCTGTCTCTTCTACCATCACGACAATCCCAAGCATCCAAACACTCCAACCCAACCAGACACCAAATAACCAAACCCATTACCGCAAAAACGCAACTATCACCAGCAAGATCATTCCGCAGCCGAAATGCATTCCACCCACAGCCCCGGCAACAGAAGCGAGCACGCGCGACGATAACCCTTTGAGATAGCCGAGAGCGCAAAAGGTTCGAAAGATTACATCAAGCGTTCTCCAGCTGCACAGCCGCGCGCCACCCACACACGTCCTCCCCACAAAGCGCTCCCGCGCACCACCTATCCGGCCTTCCGAGTGGGGACCCCTTATATCAAGTGGGCGGCTCGCGCACAAAGAGGGAGAAGGGAAAGCGAGAAAGGCGAGAAAGCGAGAGTCATAGAGGAACGATCATGCTCGATGGCCCTCTTAGTGATTGCATTTGCAAGTAAAACGATCCGAGGGATATAGGCGACGCGCGCGGCGCAGGGGAAAGGAAATATGTCCCCCTGATTTACGAGGGCGCGAGGCTCGATTTCGCGAGCCACCCCCACCTCCTCTGTCTGGCGAAACTCGATGGAATGTTGGAACGCCTGGGGGGAGAGCTTTCCTACCTGGTGAGGGGGAGAGTTTTTTTCCCGGAGACCTTTTTTCGGGAGGGGCGCGCACGTTTGATATTGAATCGTGACGTTCATTAATATCGGGGACGGAGGGGGTTGGGGAGAAAGTTGGGAAGGCGATGGATGGCTCGATTTCGGATTTAAGGTGTTAAACGCTCGGAGCGAAGTTCTTTTTTGAAAGGGATGGGATGGTATGGAGGAGTTTTCTTTTTTGGGAATTCGAAGCGAAATTTGAATGTAAATAGGTTTGAATTTTGAACTTCCTATTGTTGAATTTTGAGCTCGGAGCGATACTTGAAGTTTGGTTAAACATTTCAGTGGACACACTGGCTGTGTATTCGACTTCAAGAAGTCATGGTGTACTAGAATATGTCGAGTTTCTGTTCATGTTTGGACTTGACGAAGTTTAAAGGACTAGAATCAGTCGCATATTCTTGAACAACTGTATATGAAATAGAGTCAATTTTCTTGCAAACGTAGAAACAGGAGGAAATCCAAAAACAAATTTAAAATTTTGATTCAAAATTTAAATCTGCAAGATTCCACATTATTAGATCGATGTTAGTTTCCGTGTTTAATTGCCTGAAAATAGATTTAGCCTGTCCCAACTTTCTCAAACGTCCGGAAAACAATTTCTTTTCTCTAAAGACTGCAGAAAAGATTAAAGCATTTTAATAATGACCTCCATCAAACTTTCACGAAGAAAAACTCCCTGGAACTTCTAAATCTTACGTCTAATCCAAAGTCGCGAAAAAGCAAAGGAAACCTGCCACCTTTTGACTTACAGCGAAATCCAGTGAAACGGCATAGCTCGCAGCCAGGGGGGAAAATGGTTCGATGTAAAATAAAGAGATCGAGAGAAGAGAAGAAGCTCGAATTCATAGATACACGCAAAGTCGCTGAGTCAAGGAGGAAAGGCAGCTGGTACGGAGTGCGTAGCAACGCTCATAAAACAGGCAAAGGAAGGCGGGGGTGGCGGCTTTATCCCTTTGTAATGCAGCCGGATCTTCAAACGTCTTTTCAAGGTATTAAACAGAATTTAATTAGAGCTTCCCAAAGGCCTCTGAAAGTCTGGGGGGTGGGACGGGAAGGATGGAGGAGCTAAACTACATAATTATTGCCTTCGAGGCAAGGGATGAAAAATTCACTAATGAAACTCGCGTGCATTCGAATGATGTAGATATCACGAGTGCGCTACATAAATACACTGGGCGGTAATCACAAGAAAACTGAACTAAACATAATATTCGAGCTATTAAACTTGCTCGTTAATTAAATTATCTTTCTGGGGCGCATCGCTGGCTTATAATGAAGAACTGCTTATGATTTCGAGGAGAAAGAGTAATATTACGAGTTCGCTGGGGCACTCTGGGTTATTCTGTACATACTTTTATAGGTACTTGGTTAAATATATACCACACGGCTCTTGGCGTTGCGCTAAATTATAAATAGCAAAATTAACGCGAAAGTAATAATTGATCATACCGGCAAGAGGGAGTAGTAATTGGCGCATCGAGAATAATTTCGTTGTTTTGCATTGGCGGAACGAGGCAATTAACTTTACGCAAAATGTGTCATTAGACTGATAATTGCAGCCGCATAACCTAGGTAGACATTAATTATTTTCCCCGCTGAATGCTTTCTATCTTGCTCCTGGTTTATTATGAATATTACAAATATCTATAAAATTAAAACAGTAGCGAATCGTATCCGACGTTGAACAGCGTTATGAATTAGCTATAGGTATAGATGATGGGAATCATTTCCACAAAGTAAATCTATATAATAGGGTAAATAATGATTTCGGTATAGAATAAGCTATATTATGATGTATTATGCAACATTCCTATGTACTATACGTTATTTAATAAATTGCCTATTCTAAATGAATCAAACTTTCAGAAAGCCACACTTTGCTCTGACAATTTAGTACTGAAATAGTTTATTCATAGAAAATTAAGTAGTTTAGAAAGGGTTAATTTTCTAACAAAGTACTCTACTAAGATAGAGTAATCTTTATCAAAATTGTATACATAAATACGTTACCACTCGTCCTTTACTTTATTCTACTAAATTTCCAGATCTTTATTACTGTATAACAAATGAGTTCATTACTATTAAAACTGACAATGACTAACGATTTCCATTTCATCCTCACAAATCCTAACCTCGCTCAAGACTACTCCTGCAATCTAGTTGACAAACCTCCAGAACGAGAGCATTATGCCTTACAAAGGATTGTCAGCCCACTCTCAGCATGACAAATCTCACAATAACAAAGCTAAAAAGCATCTCTTGACCACGGAGACATTCCCATCGGCTGCGTATTCGTTATGTACTCGATAATATTCATGCTTCAAATCCAACGCACTCAGCGCAGCCGATGAATGCCTCTAATCGGAATAATTAACAAACATCGAATTTGTCCCTCTCTATGCGGGGCCTAGCCCATCGTGGCCAGGTGACCGTTGCTCGCTTAATGACCCTTAATTCAACGGATTCGATTTTAGACCATGGACAAATACCTGTTGACGGCCTACAGCGAATATGCGCGTTTTGAGGGTTAAAAGTCGCTGGGTGGGAGTGATTTGATTACAGTAATAGCTTTTTCGGTCTATTATAGAATTTAGGACATTCGTGTCTTATGAATATAGGTGAGCGCCAACGCGAACCGACTCTTTACACTCTCAAATGTTGTGATAATTATTCTGATGCTTATATAATGAGTAGTGCAGTATGTTAATTGTTTAATTAACGCTGAACTTGTAAATAAGCCATTATGAGTGAACCACTTTAAATTTTAAATTTGTTTATTATCAAAATAATAAAGTTCCTCATTAATATTATTTTTAACAACTCAGCTTTCATCGTGTTGACTCAACACAACTTCAATAACATCGATTTTCAGTTTCTTCGCCTCGCTTCTGAAAATTTCCACTATATTCCAGTCATAACACGCTTCTTCCTTCCTATCGATAATACCAGAAAAAAAATCTTTTGAACGAAAATCCCTCGCGCTCATTTCCTCAAAGAAAATCTTCATTCCTCCCTTACCCCACTTCCCTAACACCAGCGCTCATCCCCCCAGAGGATCTTATCTCGCTTCATAAAACACAGTTACCCAAATACACACGTCAAAAGCGAAACGTAACATTTTTTTCCAGCTCTTATCACCGGGCTCCCGCTCCACTGAGCCGAGTCGCGCGTGCGCGTTTGTCTAACGCGCCTAAAATAAACCAGGTAGCACGCGCCTACTTCGCGTATATAGCGGAAAGAAAAATTCGCTCGAGTGGATGCCTCTTCGGTCCGGCGCAGCGCGCGTGCATCCCTCGAATATGCATACACGTCCCCTGTGCGCGCCGAGTGGATTTTCGCGTTTTGCCATTTTCCCCAGGCTGAAATCCAGAGATTTCCAGACGGCTGCGCACTGCAGGCTGGGACGTCGAGTGCCGCGCGCGACGACGACGACGACGACGAGGGATTATATCGAGCATCGATGCGCGCTTTACGTGCAAATCGCTGAAGAGTGCTGGAGAGGAAGGTTGGAGGAGAGAGAGCCGGATCTTAACTAAAGACGTGAGCTGTGGGGGAGGATGGTTTGGCGGAGGTTTGCAGATATTTCGAGGAAATTAAATACGTTGGGTGAGTCATTGTGGGGGATGGTATAATTAATTAGGAAATGTGATATGTGTATAGCAAGAGAGATTTGAGAGGCATGTCGAAATTTTGAGTTTGGTAGTTGGTTGAAGTTTACAGAACATGCATACAATAGCTATGGTATTGTATAGTTATGTAATCGAATATTGTTTCTTGAAAATAAAAGCTATGAATTATCGATCACAATAGTTAATTATATCAAGCAGCAGTTTTACATGAAAATATTCGCTGAAAAATGCGAGGAAGCTGATGGAAGTTTACAGATTTTTTGAGGCAACTGAATACGTTAAGTATACCATTGTGGAGGCTAGTGATCTAATTAATCAGGAAGCACGCTAGATGCAGCGAGCAAAATTTGAGAAGCGTATCGAAATTTCCGATTCAGTTATCTGAATAGGATTCACTAGAAATGCATTGAAGGTTTATGCCTGTAATAATGTGGAATTCCATAGTTATGGGCAGAAGGTTCTCAGATATAAATTCATTGAACACTCAATCAAAATTATTGTAAATTACAGAGGATCATATTAAACACGTTACAAAAGCGTCAGACAATGGATAACTAGGTCAGATCCAACAGAACTTTATTTGAAGCATAAAACAAGTTGCGGTTCACTACAAATTCAATACGTCTCCGTGTGAGAGTTTCAAGAATCCAGCCAATTTTATCGCGAATCTGAAACGAAGAAGCTTATGGACTTGAAGAAAGAAAAGGAGAGAAACAGAACTTGGCGAAACACATGTTCCCTTGGCAATCGACGTGTTATTCAAAACAAACGGCAATCAGTATACAATACATGCAGTTCAAGGCTTCGCCTTTTAGCCAAAAGAGCTCTGGTCTACCCGTAGTGTCCCGTGCACACTAGACCTACATTGCTGGAATAAAAGTTTCGGGTTTCACGGCCACGGTGTCGACATTATGCGCACTAGGCACACTTGTGAACCTTTTATTCGCATTTTCTTCCTCTCTTGCATTCTCTCTGTTTCATTCAGACCTTTTCTTTTACATTTGTATGCAGTTTCTTACGATAATAATTAAGTCATCGGTAAATGATGAAAATTAACATATTTATAATAAATCCTAAATATTTAGGAACTCCGTTAACTGATTAGAAATTCAAACCGCTGTGCCAAGCAAACAAAGCCTAGCTAGGCACCGAGTGTGCAAGGGCTCCAGCCAAATGCACTAAAACAGAGCCTTATTAAATTGTTAATACAGCGATGAAGTTAGGCCCTGCGACTGCAGACTTAATAATTTCCTCGCTTGCGAATACCACTAAAACATGGCGCAGCTGGGTACGCGCCGTCGAAAATTATAATATAATACAACATCATTTTCCGCAAAGCCCTGAAAAACAGTCAGAATCTCCTCTTCAGCCAGCTTCATACTCATGCAAATGAATCAAGAATATCAGCCTGAAATCGGGCCCAAAAGTTAAACAATCGCAGTCATCATTGTTCCCTGATATTCCTCCCTCCCAAAATCCACAATTAATATGCAGTTTAGTGTCTTCCATCCCTCGCCACATTGTTCCCTCAGCCACGGAAGAAGTCAAGTCCTCCTCTCCCCCCAGAGCTCGCACCAATTCTCAGCGACTTATGCATAAATTCCAGCCGCCTCGGCGCTTAAAATGCTCGGTTAACTCTGGCTCCCCGCGCGCGCGCGAAATCCGATTGATACAAGTGCGAGGCAGCTCTTCTTTCAGCGGCGGCTCTCGCAGCTGCCTCTCTCCTATACATAGTCTCTTATTAATTTCGCGCTTTTCGAGCTTTAAGCTCGCGGGGGCGGCTCGGGAAACTTCCTCTCCCGGGGAATTCGCAATATAACGGGCACTCCGGGCAAAGTTCTCGTATAAGACTTTAAAACTCCCTTCGCACACAGAGCTTCGTCTGTCTATATACCCGAGAATCGAACGCCCCGTGCTGCGTTTATCGTGGCTCTCTCTCTCTCTCTCTCTCTGCACTTTTATATTCCCGGGGCTGAATGCGTACAAGTAGCCGGGACTGAGTTTAGCGGAGCGAGAGTTAAACTTCTCTCTCTCTCTCTCTCTCCTCTCGGATAACGAGTCGTGCGTGCGAGACTGTATACATATACACTCCTAATGCGCGGGACATAAACTTGCCTCCCATAAAGATACGCGGAGAGCACTTCCGTAGCGGTGTTATTACATTCCCGCGGGGAGGACGATATATTAATGCCCTCGCCCCGCTGGAGGAGGGGGCGATCCACTTTTTTCCCTTGTTCGCCGGGCGCTAATCTCGCCCGATCGGCCGCACAATTGCCGCGCGGAGCTAGGATATCGCGCAATATCCGCGGAAGAGTATTCAGAGCGCGAGACAAAAGGCCTAGTTGAATATTCCCGAGCTCTGGAAAAGGGATCAAGTGGGAAAACGTAAAAAGGCGCTGGCCTTTCCTCTCTCTCTTTCTCTCCACCCCCACGGCGCATTTACATATAAATTGCTCGCCTAAAATCATACTCATATTTAATTTTCCACTAGGCCGGCCGCTCTCTTTTCAGAATTGCGCACGCGCTCGGCCTCGAGAGCACATATCTCATCGCGCTAAATCATACCTCTGGAGAGGGAAGCCTTTTAGACTGGAAGGATATATAGGTGGATGAACTTTGCCGAGAGGTTATCGAGACGTTTTCCTGGTTAAATTCTGGACGCGCCGCGCGCGTGAGGTGATTGATTGATCGGCTAGACGCGACGGGTGGACGATACATAGTGGGAGAGGATGAAATTTTCGCGGGAGCTGCGGCTGGAGTTTGTAAATACGCCGGGATTAAAGAGGCAGAGGAGGGCGCGATAATTTTTATCAAAAAATTTCGCCCGCGCCCGTAAATCAGGCTGCCTTTTTTCTCTCGCTCTCTCTCGCCGCGGATCTAAATATGAATCTAGCTTATCCACATTCGGAGGGACAGGCTGATTTATGGGAAAATTCGCGGCTAAATTTTCGAGAAAGATTTTTTTCGCGGCTTTTAAAACTTTAGCAATTTTCCTGAAATTACTGCTGTCCGCAAGAATTTCGACGCCGGAATAAGTTCCGCTGATTATCCGCCGAGGATATATTCGGACGGCCAATGAATATTTATCGAGCCGCATCGGAATCGCTATATGGCACCTGTCGTCACTTCGCGACGTTTCCGACACTCGAGATTATCCGGAGTAATTTTTCGTATGCCAATATTTACCGCGCCACTTCGCTGATATACCCCGGAGAATTCGCATCGCTGTCTCTTACCGAAGATAAACTCGGCGGAAAAAAGAAAGCGTATATATCCGAAGACGTAGTAATAATAAGGACGTGTAACACACGAGAGGACAAACAGACGCCTGGAGACACACGCGAGAGCTAGGGGAGATCTCGGAATTTCGAGGGATTCAGGGCTTTTCATACTTCATGATGTGTACGCAAGGCCATTGCTCTAGTAAATAGAAGAAGGTCAGAGGCGCGCTTTCAGCACACATATACTTTTCTCCCCCTGTATGATGAAAAAATGCGTTGCGTCTTTGACTGGGATCGTCCCTCTTTGAAATCCCCTGCTGTTTTTTCAAAATCTCGGAATTCGTTAAAATCAACACTGGTAGCTCGTAAGAAACTTCGAGCAAGCGGGAGATTAGTATGCTCAGGGAGAGGCAAATTTATTTGCGGTTATTAAATACACGTGGAGGACGCGGAATCCGTTTAATGCGTTATGTTTGCGAGCCCGCATTTTCGTTTGATGACGTGACCCACAGTTCAATTAACCAGCTTGACCCCCTCCCACTCCACGTGTGTATACACGCGATGGTTGTTTAAAAGAAAAAATAAATAGACGCAAAATGAATTCACGGAACAAGCTAATTTTCTGTGAGTATACCCCTACGTTATAGCTTAAAATTTGAATGTATAGGGACGTCAAGCAAAAAGGTGTCGTGAACCCGCTTCAATCAATACATCACCAGACGTTGACAAAGAGCCCATGCGATTAATTCACTGAGATGTATATTGTAACCTTTCCAAAAGCGATTGCGCAGTTATATCCGGTCTATATTTCACGGGTTATACAGCAGAATCTAACGAGAGGGAAAAGTTTCGTCGGCGACTCTTTCGTTTTTTTTTTATTTTCGGTTATTAGGCGAGAATGATGATGATCGAACGGGCCGGGGGAAAAAACAGCGGCGCAGGTGTCGCGGCCTGTTCCCTTTTTCGGAATGTCCCAATTCATCACCGAGGCCAATCGCTTCAAGAGCTTCCGAGTGGAAGTACAAGGGAATTTGGAAGGTGAACGATTCCTTCTTTTTTTTTTGTTCGTGGGGTGGAGCTATCGATTGTGAATGGGTAATGGGCTGATTCTAGGGCTGTTCGACAAATTAGCGTCTGAGGAAAGGTATTCGGCTGTTTTATGGTTCAATTGTTGTAACGGTCGTCGATTTGTTATAGTGAGGATTATTTTGGTGTTGGATTTTTATTAAAGTGTGCGTGTACAAGTGTTTTGGGCTCTTTGCCAGATTTTATAGTAATGATGTAATAGAAAGAAAAAATCAGAAACTTTTATAAATTAGTCAAGTAATACTTGTTAAAATTTACCAAAATGTTTAATAATCATTTTAATTTAATAATTTATTATTAAAATTTATTCTACAACTTTAATAAATTAATTTATCTTTCTCCAAAGTAATTATTCTTACTAAATCACTTCTTCTCAGCTGAATACATACATCATAGTACATTACAGCTACATTTATATAATTACTTTAGCCACCGTGATATTTTTTAATTCGCATAATGAAACTCGTATAAAAATCTCAAGTCTGTCCACTTGAATTCCATATTCACTAAAACCGTATGTTTCAACAATCACTTACGATCAATTATATAGTCAATCCAATCGATACACGATAAATCCCATATTGGCCGAAAACGCGCGCTCTTTTGATTCATCAGATGCTCATATTTATTGGTTCATTTGCACGTAAAATAATAAATTCACAGATGAAAATTCACAGCCGAAATCCCGCGGCAGTGCTTTCAGTTTATTCGGTGTGAAAGATTATTATTCCGCGGGATTAAAGCGCGTATGCGCCTGAGTATTTTAACGGAAAAGTGGCCCGTTAAAAACGAGCTAACGGGACATCTGGCTTTTTTATTCGCCAAATACACCCACTCGTTTCATGAATAGTCCACCGACGAATGCATTACAAAGAAATGCTCGTCGCAGTCCCCGGGCCATTAGTCCTTTCTTTTTTTCTTTTCGACTACAGTTTCTTTTTTTGTCATCAGCACCGAAAGAAATATAAGCAGACAATTTAAATGACAATCTGCACACACGCGATGGCCAACGTGATGGAAATAACAAGGCACGGCGAGTTGTATGGCAATAAATGCCGGCGGGTAACAAGAGATGAGATAACGACGGTATTAAGCATACCGTGAATGAAGGCCGGATCGCTATAAAACAATTAAAACGAAAAAATCATAACGATTGTAAAAGCGAGCGCTTTTTGCGGTGATTCGAATTCAACGAGCGCCCCCAGCGAACGATGAAAGAAATACATCTATGCGCGTTTATTCGTTTTTTAGGGTTATCGGGTCTTCATGACAAAAAGCCACTTTATTATTATTGTCGCTTTTATTTGCTTGAAATGTTTAAAATATCGGAGGATTCAATATTTATAATAGCATCTTTATAAATCATTTGATTTTCCAACAATATAGAGAAACGCAATTATAAAGTCTAATGCGATGGATTTATTTGACGGCAAATACGTTAAATTATAAGCGATAATGCAGTCCACGCCGCATCGTCGACTTCCGGGCAATTATGTATTTATTATTTTACAGCGCGTTAAGTAAAAAATTGCGAAAAATGTAAAATTCCAGATTATTTAAAATACAATATTTAAAAAGCAACGTTTGTAATTTTAATGAACGCAACATCCCATTCCGATTCTTTACGCTCGAACGCACCGAGGTACTAAATGAAGTACAAATTCAGCGACTCGCATGATTTTAAAGTCGGGTTACCCGCGTTTTACCAAAACAAAAATTATTCCTCCCTCTCCGTATTAAACCCATCGAACTCGGCCGACCACCGCTCGCCCGATCTATTTTTATCTCGCAAATTTAGCACGCATATAGACCACTGGAAGCCAAAAGGGCATCGTGGATAAAAGCTCGCTAAAAACACAAGCCGCGCGCGGCTGAAAAAAAAAGTGCGGCGAGCCCGCAGGGGTCTGAATTTCAAACTGCGCAAATCTGCGGACAATCCCGAACCTCACCTGGCTAGAGGGGGGAAGAGAGAAAAAAAAAGGGTCGCTCTATATACCACGGGACGTCGATATAGACACTAGCGGGCGCGCGCGGCGTTTAGCGCTTTTACGAGCTCGTAAAACGCACTTGTCTCGTTGTCTTCTTTCAGCCGTTACGTAGCTTTATTGCACTGGGTACCACAAGTATGTGTGTGGATATTTGTGCAGGTGTGTGTACGTGTGTGTATGTCGTTGACAGCTGCACGGTCAGATATCGAAACCGCAGAACTCTGCTATATAGCTGCATCCATCTTCATCAAGGCTGCGGCCACTGTCCCTCTTTTTTAATTCCATTTATTTCCGCCCTCTCGAGATGTCCCCGAGTGCTAAAGCGATTAACTCACAATCACTCGGACTGTCATCCCCTTCTTCTTATACGCGTCTCGCGTCTTTTTCGCCTAGCGCGCCGGCAAAATGAATTTTCAGCCGAGCGTTATACGTCAAAATTGAATTCTCGAGTGCCCCGCGTGTAGGTAGATGCCGGGCCGGCTCGTTCGTTATTTATGTAGCTCTCTCCGCGGCGCGGACTCTGCAGAGAGCGGGCCCATTGTCGATGTACAATGGACATTCGCCGGCTGAAAGCACTTCGATCTACGTTAAAGATGTCGAGGCTGCTAGCTGCACGCGAAGAGGAGGACGTATATATAAGGCGTTCTGCTAAATCACCAAAGCATATCGAGCGGCTGGGAATT
The DNA here is from genome assembly GCA_900480035.1 of Eupelmus urozonus. Lineage (NCBI taxonomy): Eukaryota > Metazoa > Arthropoda > Insecta > Hymenoptera > Eupelmidae > Eupelmus > Eupelmus urozonus. The sequence continues at coordinate 6,559 of UELX01000128.1, read as the reverse complement.
GATGTGCCGAGAGTGCTGCGGACGAGCCGCTCGTTCTTTTTCATTCTCATTGTCGCCGGCGTTAATGAGGGGACGCGGATGTGTGCGTATGGGTTTTGATGGGATTTTGCGGGGTGTGGGCAGGCTGAATTCATGACGTATTGAGATTGAATGGGGGCAGAGGATGAATTGATGGGACAAGTGTGTGAGTTAATGCATTCGGTGGCTTTGGACACGGGGAATTCATAGAGAAACATATCGATCGCTGCGGTATGGACGGCGATTAAAAAATGACCGTCGGACCGTTTTAGATCTGTCAATCAACAATAGCCATCAGACACAATAAGCACTGTAATTCAGAAAAGAGATAACTACTTCTCCATAATTAATTGTAATTGATGAAGCAACCCGAGACCTAGCGCCGAGGCCATATGTATGCCAACGACAAATCGTCGACGGAAAAGTCATAAATACTTGACGATCCGAGAGCTCCGGATGGAAAAAACGGTCATTTGTTTCATCGCAACAATGCCCCTGTGCCCTCTCGCTTTATTAAGAACAGTCGACCTGCGCCGTCCCAAAGACGTTCTGGCAGCCACTCCATTCACCTGATCTGGGGCTCCCGTGTGATTATTTTTTCTCTCGGCTCTCGGCTCGGAGGAAGGAAAAAGTTGGCCAGTGGACGATCCGGGATGTTTGTCAAATGAAGAGGCTTTCTTTCTTTTGGACGCTGATTAGATCGGCAAACACGCGTGGGTGAGTGTTATTTTGCAAAAAAAGTTTTGCATTTGTTTGATGAATATTGGAAAGTTCTAGTGATCTTTGTGTGTGCACGTGTTTTGCTGGGAACGCTATCGATTACAATTCAATATTTTTTTTATAAAAGCGAGAGTAACTGATACTGAAACTTGAAACCTTTGGGAAAAAAAACATTAAACTGAAAAAATATATTCTTTTGTGCAATTTTGCTATCTGTACATTTTTTCCTGCGTCTGCGTTTTTACTTTAAAAGATAGTTGAGCAAAAGTATAGCAGTCATTTGATATTATTGACAAAAAATCTAATTAATTAAGCATATTGTTGTCGTACAAATGAACTAGTTTTCAATATTGTATTTCAAATTGCGTTTTTAAAAAATTCTTTGACCTATTAAATTTATACTTATGAATACGCAAAACTAAAACGAATTTGTTTGAAAATTACATTAACAAGAAGTTAATTTTTAAAATGATTCTAGCTTCGTTAGAAAATGAACAATAAAAGAGAGAAAAAGAAAGGAAAAATCCTGATCCAGTTTTCCAGCATTTAGTACAATTCATACATTTCACTAGCTTGCAGCAAAAAAGTTCATATTTCAAAATTACAGTCATAATTATATTCATATTTAGTACCGAAATGAATTAACCAAGTATTAAATTTCCCTCAACCTCCACTCCCTCCAACCATAAAACCGTCAACCCCTCAAAAAACCCAAAAAAAAACTACCCCCACAGTAACCTTACTCAACCACAGACACCGAAATCGCCTCAAAGGCGCGTCGGCCGGCCGATTAAGCCCAAAGTCGCATCCCGGCCGCACAGCTCGACAACCGGCGCATAGAGAGCATTCCATAGCCGATAATTGCGCGAGATCGGGCTTGTATCCGCGAAACGATTAGTGCGGGATTAGTATCGATTCGACGGCCCCACAGCCCTTGGGCTCCGAGAGCTGCATCCCCGCAGCTCCCATTCGGCCGTTTGAGAGGCGCGAGCGAGATATCCGGCGCGGCCCAATCAAGACTCGCGCCACTCGTAACTTCCGAAGCCTTCCCTGCCGAATACACAAAACGCTTCGCCTAAACTCGTTCTCTCTCCGCTGCTACTTTATCGGGCGGGCTTTTGGCCCCTCGTAACGAGCTTTTTCGCCGGGATTTATCGCGTGCGGCTGGGTTTGCGGGGGTGGGAGCGCGCGGGTTTGAGTCTTAAATTCGATCGCTCTGCTGTTTTGTGCGAGGGCGAGTTTTTCTCTGGCGTTTTGAGTTGGAAGGAGTGTTTCGTTCGTGGTGGGAAGATGGATTGGAGATTTATTCAAAGGGAGGATGGGTGGATAGTTTGTAGCAGGGAAAGGGTAAATGATTTATCTTTTGAGGTTTGAATAAGGCATTCTTTCGGGAGGCTGCTTTTTAAATGTATACAACTGGTCAAAAATTTAAGGGGTAGTAGCATCTTTATGTCACAAAGAGCTTTAGATGCGGACTGATAAATAAAACGTACCTTGCAAAAACAAAAAATCTTGTATTAACCTTCCAAGTCAAAACCACCACTACAAAATAACCCATTTATTAAAACCCCCATTACCGTTTTACTTACTAGCCAATAACAAACACTCGTACCAACCCTCACTTTTATCGACACCACTAACCCAAGCAACCGCAACAGTCCCAGGCCTCCCTGCACCGTAAAAGCACATTTTTTCCCCTCCACCTTTTTCGCTGAGCCGCGCGCGTGTGCAGGCGTACATAATTTTCCGGGGCAAATCCTCGAAGCTCCCTAGCGAAAGCTCGAGCTGCAGCGGCGGGTGTATAATTCCGCGCGGAAGGCGACGCGAAACTTTAGCAAGAGAGACAGCGAAAGAGCGACTAGGCAAACTACAAGTTAAGGGCTGTTGCGAGGATTACGTTTGACATTGACTATTAATCACGGTAATAGCATCGTTAAGCGATCTCTAAGACGAGTGCGCTGCCGCTCGCTTTGTAATTAATAATGACGGCGTGGCCCAGTTTCTTCTTCTTTTTTTTTTTTTGAGCGCAGCTGCATCGAGGAGAGACGACTCGGCGACTAATTCTGCAAAAGTGCATTTGCGGGCTTCCCCGGCGACGGCGACAAAAGGAAAATTGGATTGCTGCGCGGGGCACTTGATTTATTGATTAATAACCGGGCGAATTTACTCGGCAGAGAGGGAGTTTAATGAACGGGTAATGGTCTTGGAAAAAGATGACGGGGGGGCCAGTGAGTGGAGTTAATTAATAAGCTGGATTGGGAAATTAAGTTTTGAGTTTCTTAGAAGAATTTAACGCTGTATGGCTGCGCTTGGGAGCTTGATAAAATTATCTTTTACTTTATTTCGTGATTTACGGTGTAGCTAACCTGCGAAACGAAATCTAAAAGGAATATAGAGCGAAAATTTGGCTCGGGCGCGCGGGATTATATATATAAAGTATCAGGGTGGCATGCGAGCGCGGAGAGCGTCTGACCGTAGCCGGTACGCTACTACTTGGACGATATGTAGAAAATATAATATTGGATATTTTGCGTGTTATTTGACGAAATAAAATTGTTTTTTTATGATTTGTGTTCTGTCCTCGGTATTATATTTATGATGCCAGATATACTTTGCAATGTTTAAATAAAAACAACTTTTAAAAACTTCATTTAAAAAAAATTACACCGCCACTTCTTTCCCTCCTAAACATAATTTTTAACGAGCCAGACCAGCAAACACCCCAAATTTCATTACCCCAACACCACCCATCGACTCACCCACTCCGCAATCACGACTTTTCCATCTCGCAGCCCAGAACCACCAGCAGTGCAATTAGCACTCGTCCTCCTTACAACCGCTCGTCTCCACCTCACCCCAACCACCCACGCATGTATCCCTTCTTTCTCCTCTCACTATCCCAACGACTCCCGCCAAATACAGACCGTAAGAGGAAAAGTCTAGGTCTAGAGAGCTCCGTTTTGGCAAGGAGGTTACCAAGAGAGAGAGAGGCGGAGATGGAGAAAAGGTGGGGGCCGGAAGAGCGTCCCGAGCAACTCGGAGTGGGAGGTTATATAACTAGGAGTTATTACAATAGTTGGCCAAGTGGCGCGCTGTTTGCGCGCCCGAAATGGAGAAAGCTTTCGAGTGCCGGGACGGAAAGAGCCGGCGCGATCTCTCCCGAATAAAATAATAGATAAGGAGGCAAGAGCGGCTTCTCCCCACGGCAAGGGATATAATAAATCTCGTTTACACGCATAAACACTCCACTCCTAGCCGTAACAAAGACGAAGCGCCACCTTTTTCTCCAGCCGAAAGAAACAATGCGTCCTCCGTAGGCGCAAATACACGGCTCGCTTTTTAGCGCGCCGCGTAAATTGGCGCATCGAGGCGAAATCCCTTCAATCCCAGACGCCTGAATAAATTCGCTCCTACGAGAGAGCCGGATGGATACATCGATCTAGAGAGAGGGAATCGATCGACGCGTGCCCAGGGGACCGGCTCGATTTCGAATTCAAAGATTCTGATAACCCGTCCCCTCCAGCCGGGCTGCATAAACATCTGCGCGGGCGTCGACTTGCTCGTGTCGATACACACACAGGCGGCCCGTTTTATAAAGAGGATTACGCAGCGGAGATGTATTCATTCGCTCGGCTCTCTGCGTGTGTACACGTGCGAGTTGACAAAAGCCGGGGATAGCTGCGATATTTGATTTCATCGTGGAGCCGGCGACAATGGGGGATTCCGAGGGAATTTTCGGACGGACTGCAAATGATGATTTCTTTTGACGGGGAGATTGGAGGTGGGAGAAAGGGATGGAATGTGAGAGGGAGAGGTCGATCCTGAGTAATTGTATTTACAGTGGCGGGGTTTTATTTTCTTTTCTTTTGGGGGCTGTGCAGGCGAGTTACGATTATTTCGAGGTTTGGTGGGACGGTGAGTTATCGTGTTTAATGTTTATTGAGGAATGTCCGGGGGTAATAAGTTCTTGTAGTAATATATTTGAATGTGTAGCAAGAACGACTTTTATTTTCAACATCAGATAAGCGATAAGGTGCTTTCTTTATGAAATTTTATTACTTCCAGTAAAAAGGAATCAAGAAATTCCAATAATCACGCACAACTGAATATTATATATTTCTTCCCTCTCCACCTCCACTACAAATCCCCATCTAAAACTTCTCCATCCATCCAGCAAAAAACCCGACGCTAACTGATCGCCCGTAAAGAAAAGCTGCTTAAATTTCCCCGGTACACCCGACACTCGCTAGCTATAAAACAAAAAGTCCCACACAGCCGAACCAGCCATACATCCATGTAACCTCAGCTTGCAACCAGCAGCGGCATCGTCCATCCGTTCTCTCACACGATATTACAACTCTGACCGAAGAAAAATTTCCCGAACGCTCGCTAGCCCAGCGCAAGACATTCCGAATGCGGGGAGGATTTTTCCCTCCTCGGCGATCCGTTATACAGAGAGAGAGAGAGAGAGCTCCTGCAAACTTCAAAGATCGCCGGGCGCGCAAAAAGTTCCGGCGAGCTTTGATCGCGGCCGGGAGAAAAGTGATACGTGCGCCCCGATAAAACTCGCCTTGGGGGCCAGCAAAGGATGTGTCTGTGTCTGTGCGTGTGCGCGCGCTCGACTGCAGGATTCCTTTGCATTCCGCGCGAGGTGCGATATGTGTGGCCAGAGGAAGCGCATTGCACCTACCAGTGCAACTTTCCGCTCTCGCACGTATATATGTGTAGCTGAGAGAGCTCGTCTTATCAATCTTACGCCAATGCCCCTCTAAATCTTTCGCTCTCTCTCTCTCTGGTTCTGCAGCGGAGAGCCGCGGGAGTTGCCCAGCCAAGCTCTTTTTGAGACCTTTGAGGGAGATAGAGAAAGAGCTGCTCTGCGTTCTGGTCGAAGGCCATTTTGGAAATTTTAATAAAACAGAATCGTCGGAGAGGAGCTGGAGGGTAAAGGGTACTTTGGCGGTTGTGAGACTGAAGGTTTTTATAGTCTTTGCTTCCGGTTTGTTATTGCGTTGTAAGAAGAAGGGAGAAATTTTTTTTGAATATATGAATCGTAAAAAGGTGAGGTGACTTGGAAGCAAAAGGTGGAAATCTATATCAGATTGTTTTAACAACCTCATCGTCTGTATTATCTTTACGGTAGGCGAAGGGGAAGAGGAAGATTAAAAAAAGGAAGTTTAATTTATCGAAGTAGGGAAAAAATTAGAAAATGCGGTTAAAGTTCAGAAAGAATAATGCCCAAGGGGCATGGAATTTCTAACATGGAGAGGCTGAATTTGAAAATGAATTTAAAAGAAGTTTCACGAGAACATTTGAGAGAATGCAGTTATAATTGATTTAATAAAGTAAATTGTACTTCTAGGTGCATTAACAAGAATGCATGCTAAAATCAAAGAATTAAATGCAAAAAGATAGTTATATATTCCAATAGATGTCTGTATTTATTCACTGTGAAAACATTATTAAAATGTATTCTGAAACTGATTCCTCGAAGATCTATTTTATTTTCTTTTTTTTTTTAATTTGTAAAACAGATAATATAACATAATACGTGTTATTTTGACCTCGTTTCTAAAGGCTTTTATATTTACTTTTATAAACATAAAACAGAATTATTTCTTTGTTTAATTTTTAATATTTATGAATATACTTACATTGAACAGAAATTTTATAATCTACTCATGATAATATGCAAAAAACCTCAAAATAATTTTTAGTAATTAAACATTTTATTTCTTCATTAAACATTATCTGACTTATTTTGTTTCGGTAAAAGTGACCTACTTTATCCTGCCATTACAAACATTTTTATCAATAATGAAAA